>APFE031542359.1:2206-32684 GCA_000404065.3 Pinus taeda | reverse complement strand
AAAGGAGGTTGCCCCCTCGAAGAGGCTGAATTCTAAGGCGTTGATCTATCTTTTCTATCTTTTTGTGAGCTGGTTTCAGAACAATTGCACTAAGAGGTTCTCTATAGCGCAGTATGTGGGAGATGTGTCGGTGTTAGACGTAATGTGAGAAGTATTGTATGTCAACATTTTTTAAATGTCGGCTCTACATTTTAAATTTTGAAATACCTTTACTAATATTTTTTTGGCCATGAGATTTTGGGATAGGCGAAGGTAAATTTGATTGGTCTCTGTATGAGAACTGCATAAGCATAAAAGAACCACAAAGCCTAATATCAAAGGCTTGAATTTATAATTGGTGTACTACTAGATTCAAATAGATTGCAGATTCGCTCGATGGTGAGAGTTTTGGACTAAAGATTTGAAGCTCGCAAATTCAATATAAGTTCATTGTAACATTACAAGTGATTTAAAAGTAATTTCAAAGGAGCCTTATATCCAAATATTGATATAATCCTCACATAAGAACGATGCATCAACAAATTAATATAATTCTCACTTAATAGTTATATATGTGGTAACATTCTCATCTTTGTTGTAATAATTCTTGGCATAGTTCGACTATAACATTCATTATATCTGAGGATAAAATATATTTGGGCTCTGCGCTAACTCTATGCAATTAAGTTTTTTCTGTAAACATTTTGGCATACACAAAGGTTGTTATCTTATAAAAATTCTTGTTCTTAGAGCTTCTGGATTATTGATTATGTTTAGGTGCTAGATGTGAATATTGTGCGAAATTGATTAATTTCCACAACAAAGTCAAAGTTCTAAAATTAAGATCTACAATAGAGTTTGGATTAGGGTTTAATCTGTGACTTTATAACTATATCCATTTGTTGATGGCCAAAAATGACCTCATCAACATTTAGGAGGTCCACCTAGTCAGAGTCCCAAATCAGACTCCTATTTATTTGTATAATGGCTCAAACTGGTTCAATTGGGTCCAGTTAACCCTTCTCTCTCCCTGTTAGCTTTTGTTTTATTTATTGCTCACCAATAGAAAAAGAGCAATTTGATCTTCCCTCTTGATGTGCACAAGAAAGCAAGAAAATATTTAAGCTGACTTAACGGATCAGCCAAGCCACACTAAGTTTTTCCCCTGTGTAAGGGGACTTTTAAAATCCAAACTTTAATCTAAATGAAAATCTATTCTAAAATTGCAAGGAAAAATCTAATCCTATCTTGAATTGGAAAAGGATAGCATTCGCTCAATTTGAGAGCAGATGAAATAACTAACCAAAGGAAGAGGATTGTTTATATAATGATTGAATTCATTATATATTTTTTATTAATTAAAGAAGTAGTTCATTTAATTAATGAAATAGAAAACAATATGGGAATGTAGTTAGACAATAAATAGTTACTGCTCAGTGCATTCCTATTTGAATGAATTCGTAATAATTCTAATTATGTTCTTCTCCTCAAAGATAGCTCCTACAAAACTTCAATAGCATAAAACAATCAATACGACAATAGTGCTCAATATCATAATGCAATACAACATTTAGAACATAAATTAAAATCAATTAGAGAAATTTCGGCAACAACAGATTAACTTACAATCCAAACAAGAGCGCATTGGAATGAAATTTTATTAAACTCATCCCAGAACTTCATTACAAATTTTGCAGTCCATGAGCAACTTCAGCTCCTTGGAGAAATTTCTTACAGTAGTGCAAAACAATCTTCTTTTTTAGGTCTCAAAATGCTTTGCCTCTCCGTGATTCAACTTACAATACACTACAAAAGTGTAAATGCATTACAAGATAAATAACATAATTTCCCCTAAACACATCAGATCTAAATTTACCCCCTCACCTAAAATTAATAATCCCTTACAATAGTGCTTCAAAATTCACTATTTGTAGAGAAGAGGAACCTTTTCCTCATTCTCAAGTTTGATATTTAATAATTTACAAAAATCCAAAAAGGAGAGATGTTGGGAGTGGTTCTCCATATCTTCAATTAGAGCTACAAATCCTCCATGCAGGTCTCTTTCCATTTCTCCAAAGTGCTTCAATTTCAACTTCTCCAATCGATCCCCTGCCACAAACCAATAAAAATAAAATTAAATAAATTAAATTGCACACTAAAATCAAAATTACAAAATTGGTAAAAACCAACTATCTAATGGAAATCCAATTAAATAAATAAAATAAAAGAAATTTGAACTTCCCATTGATCTCTACAAAGATAACCACTATTAATAAGGAGTCTGGGGATCTCGAAAGTTTTTTAAAATTAGAATTAGAAATAAACTTCCGAGATTTCTAAAACTATATATATATATAGAGAGAGAGAGAGAGAGTGTTGACTGTAATTTTGGAAACCAACCATTATAACTTGTTGACACCCCGCGCCAAATTTCGGTCAATCATGGAGCTCTGCTCTGAAGCTCTGTAGGGCTTAGATCAGGGTTTCACACTAAAGTCATTGCTGAAGTATTCACCCTCTACCTGCAGCGTGGCACTATCACCATGATGGTTTGTGGATCGCTGCCAACACTACCAATGGTTTGTTACCTCTGGTCTCGTTACTGTCTATTGCTTGTCAGAATGGAGATCGATGATGTCGATTATTCAGTTGATTTGAATCCCTACAAGCCTATTTGGTCACACCCTAATGCATCACCGAAAGTGTTGGTTACAGGGACACCATGTGCACATCCTCTATCGTGGAAGGGATCACTGTCTATCCTTAGGGATCTCGACCTCTCCATTCCCTACCTGCCTTTCTCTTCTCTCTCCATTGCTTCACCGGGTCTCGATTTCCCACCACTTTCACCTACCACTCTTAACCTCCTTGTCTCCTACATACCCCCTTCCCCATCATTTGACTTTCAATCACCTGATTCTACTCTTCATCCTACCTCAACTGTCCCTCCTTCATTGGTAGGGTTAGCTCCTACTGTTGATTTTCACCTCCCATATCTCGACCTCATCCACTCTCCTTCATCCTTCCACCGATCCATTTCGGCTGTTTTGACATTCCAGCTTTTAATCCATGGAATTGTAACCCTAACTCGAAGGCAGATAACCAAGGTTCAGGGATCCCCTTCGGGACCATCCGACGGCACCCCGATCCGATAAGGCTAAGAAGAAAAAGTGCATCAAGGCATATCATAAGGACCTCTCCCTCTATTTTGGTGAAGGTGTCAATATGGGTGAGGTGGTGGACACAACAAATAGGGTTTTAGTGGGTTGTGTTAGGGGTAGAAATTATTCTACTGCTCGCCTTCGTCTTTAGGTTATGGAGATTTGGGGTAATTTTCTTAAGGAACTTCCGACTATTACAACATTGGCGCGGGGATGGTTCGCTCTCAATTTTCACAGGGAGGAATACACCTCTTGGATTCTATCTCGATATTGGCACATTGAATTGGCTCCTATCCTCCTCAAGAGATGAAGCTCTCTTTTCGATCCTGAATGGGAACAATTAGGTGTTGGACCACTTTGGGTTCGCCTACCTAGACTTCCATTTCACTTATGGTTGGAATATATTTTTACTCATATTGGTAATGCAGGGGCACCTTGTTGGACTATGATAAGTCCTATACAACATCGGGCAATAAATATTTGGCTCGCATCCTAGTTCACCTAGATACCAGGGAAGGTTTAGAAGAGTAGATTACACTACACTGGAGACATTTCACCCGTATTCAAATACTTGATTATGAAGGGGTTCCATTTAGGTGCATAAGGTTTCATAAGGTTGGACATCTCTTCAAATAATTCCCTTTGGAAAATTCGGCATTGTTCCCTTCCAAAAGCACAGATGTTCCAATACCTATGGCATCACCAGTGGATGGGCAGGTTCCTCACTCCACCCGACCACAGGAAATGGATGGTGGCACTGCTCAGCTGACTTCTACTGTCTCTCCCCGACCTCCTTTTCTGCCCATGACAAGATCTCGTGCTGCAGCTACGACCACTCTCTCCGGGTAATTTTTCTCCTCTTTGCTCCTCTATTTATTTATCTTGTTTTGCATAGCAATTACATGTTTCATTTGCATCCATTTCTTGCATGTCTACCACTCTTCTCACTTGTCCCTTGGATCTTCCTAACTCTACATTTTTAACCACCCCACCTTCTATTCCTAGACTATTTGTCACATCCACTTCTTCTGAACCCTCTACTTCATCTCAACAATCACATTCCTACAACCTCTACTCCTGGGTGTCTCTCCCACTTGAGCCATCTAGGATTTTATCTGTTGTGCGTTGAACCCCTTTAAAATTTGAACCAGTAGATTCCATTTTTATTTACCCTTTTTTTTATGGTGTAGAGGAATGTAGTTCACCCAGTTTCCATAGGCAGTCAATTAAGGTTGAGGGTTCACAACACCTCAATACATGGCTTCTTCACTGGATTTTTCACATGGGGCATTAAATTTGTACCAGAGATGCAGTGGAAATAATACTTCATTTCATTAATGTAAAACACTGAAATATGCTTACAAACAGCAATTGAAATAAGCCAGCTAGAGCGATGGTAGCTTATCTCTGAGAAGAGATGTGGAGGCTACATGCCTCTGAACTATGTTACAATGAGGCTCGAAGGCCTATTTATTGTTGAGAAACAATGGAAAACCCTTAACATCCCAAAACCTAACCCTAGAAGATGAAACGCCAAATTGTGCGCCCCGTTTTGGGTAAGTTTGTACATCAACTTTCCGGGGTCGTAACTTTGGCACCCGATCTTCGTTTGACGTGTACAATAGCTCGTTAGAAAGATCTATCTGAGCACTACAACTTTGGGAAGAGAAACATTAGTTCATGGACCCATGTTGCTCCCAGATTTCCCAAAAAACGTCGTTTAGGGCCTCAAAACGGCTCCAAAAGTTCAGGACCTGAAAAACTACTAAAAATAGTAAATTGTGCTACAATTACGGAAACTGAAAACCTGAAACAAATAGTTGTGGGGGTCCAAGTGGGATAGGTGGGTGGCCACCAACATCCACTTGGATCAAGGTGTGTGACTGCACAGAAGGGGGTGACCAGATTTCCAAAGGGATTGTTTAACAAAGAGGGGAAGGTTGGGGATGGATTTGTTTTGGTCATTAGCATTTCCAGATGGAACCAGATGCACATTGGGAGTGTGCCCTGGAATAATGAACCTGTAACTATTCACTGAGAGGACAAGTGGCACAGGATTGTAGCACTAGACAGTGGGTGAAACTTTGACTTTGATAGTGGATTCTAGACTTCATGGGAAGGAAGTGAATACTAGTATTACTTTGAGGGTGGAGGTGTGAGCCTCTGGATTCCCTTGTTGCTGATACCGGCATCATATCCTTTCATTTGTTGGTTGAGAAAATGTGCATATGTATATATGTGTATATTATTGTAAATATTGTATCGAGCTGAATTTATAAATCTCCATAGATAGTATGATTATTTTTTGGTTGAAGCAAATGTGTATAATAGTATATGTGGTTGTTATTGTAAATATTATAATGAGTTGTGTTAGAAAGCTCCAATAAAATGTATGGTTTTCATGTTTTCAGCAGGATGTCATTTTAAATACTGCAACAAGATGTGTTATAAAGCTCCATGGGTGGCATGTTTTGTTTTTTGCGGTTTTGCTAGTTGTAGGTGCCATTGAACACCAAGGATGGTGTTTCCCCAAGGGGGAGGGTTTTGTAACAACCCCAGTTAAAATTCATGTAAAATATAAGACCAAGGTCATGGGACACATATTCCAAGTTGGATGGTGGGAAAAACATCATAGTGGGTGTTCATTTTAGTTATTATGGCTAAAGGAAATTGACAAAGGAAATGGAAAGGCAATGGAAAAGGCTTTGAAAAGGAAAAGAGGCATTAATTGGCATTCTATTTGTGAAAATAATGGAAAATAGGAGAAAGGGAGAAAAGGAAGGTGAAAGGTGAAAGGTCACAAGTTTCATGTGAGGAGGAAAATGAAAGAAAAATAATGGAAATTGAAGAAAATAGAGGCTTCATTAATAAAAAGACTTATGAGGATCAATTGGTGGCTTTTGTCAGTGTTGGATTTTGTCATTTCAGTTTTGGAGCTCTTATTCTATTCTCTCTCTTATAATCATGGACACTTAGAGTTTTCTTGGAGCACTCTTGGAGGAGTGTGGCATGCTTTGGATTTGGAGAAATAAGCCAAAGGAAAGTAGGAAATCACAAGAGAACAAGTGGATTGATAACTACAATTGGATTAATTGTAGGTATCGAGTTGAATGTATGGTTTCCTTGCTAGTTTTGGCATGCATGGCACAAGCATGTGGTTTCCTTGTTATGAATTGTCATTGGCATGGAGGATTGCCTTGATTCACAGTGGATTTGCCTAGACTTTCCATTTACTAGATAACCATGGTGTTGTGGGTTTCTTTCCTTTTGTTTTCTAGTTGGTTCTCATGCTCCTTATGGTTGTGGGTTGAGTTACTAGTTCCTAGAAGCCTTGGTTGGACAAACGCTCTAGAAGCCATGTAACAACTTGGGTTGAGTTACTAGTCCTAAAAGCCTTGGTTGGAAAAACGCTCTGGAAGCCTTGGTTGGAAAAATTCTCTGGAAGTTAGACAACAACTGTGGGTTGAGTTACTAGCCTCAGAAGCCCTAGTTGGAACAAACGCTCTAGAGCCCTGGACAACTTGGGTAGATACCAATCTGGTGATGGTTGGTGATGTCTGACCGTGAGGTGGAGTCAGTGGTTGAGGGTTGAGGTGGCTTGGCCTGTGGAAGCCCTGGTTTAGTTTTGTTTGATTTGTTCCATGAGATCCCACATTCATGCTTGGAATACGGCACAGGGCTGATTGGCTGAAAGAAAGATTTGGTTTAGCAAATTTATGGTCAGGTGGTATGTGGAAGTCCCAGACCTGGTTTCATTTTGCATATGTTAACAAGAGCTCCTTTCCTCTTGTGTTGATGGGTAAACATACTTGTTCATATGTGGTTTTTATGGTTGTTATATCTTTGTTATTTTTGTTGAATATATGTTGGTTAAGAGGATGTTTTATGACATTATTGTTGTATGGATATCATCATGTTTTTATTAGCAAACAAATTAACAATGAATATATGACCTAATATGTGATAATGCATTTATTGTGACAAGGCGTCAATGCTTCCTTATAAATCTTAGATAAGTATGAGACCCCTATGCTTAGATCCATTGTTATGACCTGTAGATTTCATATTTGTGACATGTTTGACGAAATCCCTGTCATGGAAAGTAGGGGTCAGATCAAGTACTTGTACCAATGATTGCATTAATAGCCTTATTTCATTGTTATTTATCATTTCTGAAAGTTTCATGAAGTTTTGGGTAGTGGACTGAGCCCTAGCCCTGAAAAAGTGGCACATAATCCAGGGTCGCTAGCTCAAAATTGGTTGAAAAAGTCCACAGTCGTTGACATGCCTTGTTGTGGGAGTGATTGGAAGGCCTTAGTTGCATGCATGTCTTGTCATGGGAGTAACTAACAGTCTAGATCAGTGAAATGTAAATTTGTCTCAGAGATTGGTCACTTGGAAGGGTTGGTTGGCTCCTGAAGGTTATGTAGCATGTGTGGAAGGTGAGAATGGTTTTGTTTTGTCGGTTCCACTTCCTTAACTATACATGGGGATTTGAATCACATCATAGTAGCCTCTCATCACATATTTACCCTGTAGGTCAGATTAACTTGGGTAAATGTGGGAGCAGGATGTTACAGTCTGAACACAAATTCAAGTAAGGAAGGGAACATAGATTTCCATTAATTATGAAAAGAAACAATATCATGCTCAAATTTCACCTCCAAGCCTCTTCTCCGCAATCTAGTAGAGTTTCCCCACTGTATCCAAGAAATGAGCATGAAGAGTAGTAGACCAATGGTAAAAGACCTCACAAGCTAAAGCAACATAACTTCGGTAAATGTGGGAGGAGGGTGTTCCAGTAGAGGAAGAGTTAACGAAGTCAGAGGAAAAATGAAAGGCCAAGCATGACTAACACAAAATAGAGAAGTCATTTACAATGGGAAATATAATATGGTTATAATTAAAAAAATAAAAAGTATAGGGTCTTGTAAGAAGATCAAGGCTTTATGATATAGTCCTTTCAAGATACCAAATAAGGTGGGAGATAATGCTTATAGAATTTGTCTACCCCAATATATATGCATTTACTTTGTGGTGAATGTGGAAATTCTCACACTTTATGGGCCTTCCATGTTGGATCAAGCGTTGAAATTATAACTAGGTTTAGTTTCATAATTATCATTTGTACTATATATCAATAGTATTTTATTGTAGAAACAAAAAATAAAAAATTGTTATTATTTTCTAGCATGTTCCTCGTGCTTTGTTTTGGTCAAAATAAACTGTAAAAGGACATGTTCTTTGTGACCCTTGTAAAAGAAGAAAATTTGAATTTTTGGCAGTGTTATTTTTCTCTCCAAGTTGACCAAGTCAGCCCTCTAGATGGCAAGTTAGGTTGCCCAAGAGATGTGTCTCTACACATAAACAAACAACTATAAGTAAAGCCAATTCATCTCCATCAAGGACAAATTTTGTAACACTTTTCTAAGGTATGAAGAGCGAGTTTTTTGAGGCACAAGAACGAGCTTTCTGAAGCATATCTGAGGCACGTTTGAGCATACATCCACAAAGGATCTAAGCCTCCTATTGTCTGTAATACATGAAGATCTAAGGCCCTTTGTGATGCAAATTTTCTGTGTCATATTTTCCTATGATGATGCGACTTCTACTGGTATAATTCTATATGTTACTGTGAGTTTCAGAGACACATTTTACTGTGATGATGCAAGTTTCTAAGGTACATATTGATGCGAGTTTTAAAGACATATTCTACTGTGATAATGCAAGTTTAAAAGGTACATGATGATGCAAGTTTCAAAGGCATTTAAGAACATGCATATGATAGATTGTAATAGCATAAGTGTTCTCAGACACACAAATTTGATTAATAAGGTAAAGAAAAATACATGAAATTTGCAAGAGCTTACACACAATCACTCAACACCCTTGCAAGTGGAGAGAAAAAACTTTAAATAAGTTTGTGTCCTAAACTAATTTTGTTATGGATCACTTAATTCATTCATAAGTGTTTGTTTGCATTTAATGCTTTCTAACAATACAACTAACAAATTTCCTAATTTAATCCCTAAATAATTACACTTTTATAGATGTCATATCTATTATAACTAATAGATATTCTAAGAAGACTCTAGGACTCTAAATAATTAATCTAAGAAAACTATAAATAATTAAATATTAATTTATGTACTTTGGATCATACATCTAACATTCCCCCCTTTGATCCAAATGTACATTACAACAAATACCAAGATCTTCCCTGAACTTAGTAAATTTTATCCTGCCAAGTGGTTTTGTGAAAATATCTAAGATTTGATCTTTTGAAGGACAATATATTGGGTTGATGACATCCTTTGCGATGAGTGCCTTGATGTAATGATACTTGGTATCCACATGCTTCGTTTTGGAAAGGAAAACTAGATTTTTAGCAAGTTTTAGGGTTGAACGGTTATCGATGAATAAATATGTGCCTTCTGCTTGACGAACGCCTAAATTCTGCAAAAATTTACCTAACCAAACAATTTCACATGATGCTTCCCATGCTGATATATATTCTACTTCTACCAAAGAAGTGACAACTGTAGCTTGCTTCTTGCAACTCCAAGAAACTACAGTTGACCCCATGTTCATCAAATAACCTAATGTTGATACTCGATCATCAATACTTCCAACAAAATCTGCATTTGAATATCCACCAAGTATAAAGTTCTTAGTCTTTTTATAGACAAGACCAAAATATTTCATCCCTTGAATATATCTAAGGACCCTTTTACTGCATTCCAGTGGCTCTCCCTTGGTTCATGCATAAAGTGCGAGAAAATACTGACTGCATAAGATATTTTTGGATGAGTGATTATCAGATATATCAAGCCGCCAATCACCTGTATATAAGTAGTATTATTCACCAATTCCCTCTTCAAACTTTGAAAGTTTTAAGTTTTGTTCCATTAGGGTGAGAATCGACTTGCGGTCTCGCATCTCAAATCTTTTCAGTAGTTAAGATGCATACTTTCTTTGACTAATGAAAATATTGTTTGGATATTGGAATGCTTCAACCCCAAGATAATAGTGAAGTAATCCCAGATCAGTCATCTTAAATCTAGCTTGTAACTCCTTCTTTATATGCATAATATGATCATTATTGTTCCCAATAATGATTAGGTCATCCACATACATAACTAAAATCACCATATTTTTACCCTGTTGGCGCACATATAAGGTATCATCATATTCACTTCACTTAAATCCAACCTTGTGAAGGTACTCGTCCATTTTTGCATACCAAGCTTGTGGAACTTGTTTTAACCTGTACAAAGCCTTGATTAGTTTGCATACTTTGTGTCGCTGCCCTCCAATCTCAAAACTTGGAGGTTGAGTCATATATACTTCTTCGTGCAAGTCTCCATTGAGGAAGGCACTTTTAACATCCATCTAATGTACTTTCCATCCTCTTTGAGATGATAATGCGAGTACTAATCTGATGGTGTTCCTTTTTTGTTGTAGGTGCAAATTTTTCTCCATAGTTAGTTCCTTCTTGTTGTGCAAAACCCTTGGCAACAAGCCTTGCCTTGTATTTGTCAATTTCTCCATCTAGATTATATTAAATTTTGTAAACCCATTTACATATAATTGGTTTCACATTTTCAAGACAGGAAACAAGTTTCCAAGTGTTTTTTTCCATCACTGCCTTGTATTCTTCAACCATTTCCTTTTTCAATTCTACATGTTTTACTACCTCTTCTTTGTTCTCTACCTTGATTTTGTCCTCTATCTTCACTTCGTCATCTTCCTTGATTGTTTCCTCTACCTTGATTAATGCCTTTGTTGAAGTTGTTGCCTTTGCCTTGACTTCGACCATGACCTTGTCCTTTGTATGCTCATTTATTTTGATTGTTGTTCCCTCTTCTTCTACCTCTAGAACCTTCAGTTGAAGATTTACTAGTGCTAACTTCTATAAAGAATACATCTTCTCCAACATGTTTCTTCTTTCCAAAAAAATTGTCATGTTGACCTATCATTTCACTTAATTCCTCAAATTTTAATTTCTCTAGCTTTCAAGTCACCTGTAAAGTTTCCAAGAAATGTGTATATGAAGATGGCAAGCCAAAAATCAAAATAATAGTCATGAAGCTATCATCCATTGCTTGAAATCCAACGTTTACTATTTCCTGCTTAATGTTCTCAAGTCTATAAATGTACTCAAGTACATCTCCCCCTTTTTTCAATTTCTGTTGAATCAACTTCAATTGAAGATCAACTCTCATAGATTATGGTTGTGTATCAAATAAATCTTTAAATGTTTTCCAGGTGGACCATGCATTTGAAACATTTTCAATGTGAACATACATCTCATCATTAACTGAAGATTTAATTAATGATAATGTTTTGTTATTCTTAATCTCCCATTTAACCAGTGAGTCTCCATTTGTAGGTTTGTTTGGTTTAACATCACCATCACGTACATCTTGCCAAAGTTCATTGTAAATTAAAGTGCTTTCTATGTGCCTTTTCCATGTCTTGTAAAAATAAATGTATTCACTAAAAATGAGAAAAGTGACTGAGCTTTGCACTTGGATCTAGTCAACTTTTTTGAAATTTTAAAATGAAACTGTCAAAATTTTACTTTTGCAACGTTGTTACAATTTAACTTCTTTGACTGTACTTTAAACCCCCTCAAAGTAAAAATTACTTTGAGCTACAATTTATTCCCTCAAGAAAAATAAAAAATTACATTTTATTGCTCCAAACTCACATATTACAAAATTACACCTTATCACTCCAAAATTACAAATTTCAATAATAATCACACCTTATCACTCCAAATTTACAACAACAAGAACAAATTTATCCCTGTAAATAGCACCTTCTCTCCCTTAATAAACTTTATTTTTAAAATACTTTTACACAATCTCATTAAAATGATTTAAATAACTTTATGAAATCAATAAAAGTGATTTAGCATTGCCTTCTTAATGAACTTTTATAATTTATGCATGTAAAAACATAAAGCAAAATAAGCACCATAAAAAGTAATTAGTTGGAGAGATTTTTCAACGACTTCAACACAATTCTACCAACCCAAAAAGTTTTCAACGTGGGTACTCCACGCAAAGCTGCTTTCTTAAGTGGCTGCGGGTTGATGTTGTCAACGCTCTACAAGTTACACAAAGATAATTAATAAGAGCTAAATTGGTCCAAGAAAAGAACCACAAATCGTTATCAACAATTGCCCAAACAAATTCCAAGATGAGTTCTTCCTCGTCAGGTCCAGTCCCAGGCGATCTTCCTCGCCCTCGTGCAAGCCAAGTCCTGAATGAAAGAAAGATGATTCCAACACGAATGTATTTTCAAAAAAAATAAAAAAAATAGTGATAAAACCATAACTATAACGACGATGAAGAATTTCGGTGTTTAGACACAACTAAATTTAGTGCAGATTCGCTGAGGTCGGAGGAGGGAATTTAAAATTTCTTCTTCTCTCTGGTCTTCCACGTTGCAGGTCTGCTCCATATCGCACAGTGTTCTCCAGCGATTTCAAATTCACAAGCTTCTCAAAACTTTTAATATCTTTCCAAGGGGACGATTCTAAAGATAATAAAATATTTTATGATGGAAATTTTAATTTAAAAATTTAAAAATTGAAATCAACAATAAAGGATATAATAATCAAATTTACTTTCCTTGATAAAAAGCTGATAACTCACGTACCAATCAATAGCCCAAATTTACTTTCCTTGATAAAAAGCTGATAACTCACGTACCAATCAATAGCCGGTCATTTGGATGGAGTTTTCCAAAAGTATGCAGAGTTGGAATCTTTTTGAATCTCATTTTTACATCATCTGCATCATTGAAGTTTTGATATCACAATAGTGGCATAAGTGTTTTTAGACACACAAATTTTATAAATAAGGAAAAAAAAATTACATGAAATCTTCAAGAGCCTAAACACAATAACAATAACTGAACACTCTTGCAAGTGGAGATAAACAAGCTTTAAATACGCTTGTGTCCTAAACTGATTTTGTTATGAATCATTTAATGCATTCACAAGTTTCCATTTACATTTAATGCTTTCTAATAATACTTCTAACAAAATTTCTAATTTAATCCCTAAAGAACGACACTTTTCTAGATGTCATATCTATTATAACAAATAGATATTCTAAAAAAACTCTAAGACTCTAAATAATTAAATATGAATTTACGTACTTTGGATCATACATCTAACATATTGGTTGATTGTCTTATGGACAAAACATGGGAGAGTTTGGAGGGATGACTTGGCACTTGGATCACTGGTTAGTTTGAGTTAGATTTCTCTTGTTGACAAAGAATAAGGAAAATATTTGTTGATGAGGAATATATAAGGAAAGGATTGTTGGGTTTTCCCCTTGTGGGTTTTGCCCTGGCCTCTGGCCTAATCTTTGGTGTCTCTTGTCTATTGTGCACTTTCTTTATATCTTTGAATGTATAATTGCTTGATGACATAAGTAATTGAAGTCAATACTAAAAAGAAACACAGATAACCGTCACAAGTAATTATCATGTTTAGAAATTATTTCTTGCATTGGAATTTCAACATAGTATCAGAGTTAGGCTTAACGAGCAGTATTGGGTGATTGAATTCGCTTTGTCCTCGAGATTTGGAAGACCGAATTGAAGATACAGTCACCAAATTCAAGTTTCTTTATGGCACTTATCGTTTACGAAAACTATGGATAGGGGGCATTTACCTCCTATGGAAAGTTTTGACCTCAGACACCTTTATTCTATGAAAAAATGTTGACTTGGAAAGATTTGTGAGGTATCTAGTTCTTTGCAGAAACTATACGAACTTGAGGCTCTCTACTAGTCTTGATTGCATGCGAACCTAAGGGCATATATAACTGTGGTACTGAGTGAATTATCACTGGAATTAAAGTCAAATTTGTGTGGCATACAAGCTTCCTCTATGATATGGTTTGTGCATTATACAAACTCATCACTATGGAACCTTAGGTGAAACCTGTGACACCAATTATACAAGTCTGATGGCATCATTTATATACAAATTCAGTAATCCGAGCTTTATGTTGGTGTATCAGTATATGATGATTCAATTTTGCAACTGTGATAACATTCAAGTTATATATTTGAAGTGTGATCTGAGTTCCCCGTGGTGATCAAGCTAAGCCTATTACATCTAGAATGTTCAATTTCAAAGAAGCTTTGAATTACATCATTTGACTATGATCCTTATATGTAAGACAGCTACATGTGGCAAATCGGAGGTTTGTAGATGACATATGAAGTATCATTGTTACATCTCGGTGTTTTTCAAGCACAATTTCCCTCCTTCCTAAACAAATCTTAAGTCTGAAGTATGTATCTTTGAAGAGAAGTATGGTTGAAGGACTAAAGCTACTCTTTGTGGGCAACTCAAAAGGCGATGTTTATACCTCTTAAAGACCATATGAAGAACTAGTTGCAGAAATCTTATGAACATGATTTGAAAGGAATTCTTATGGACAAAATTGAATGAGAAGTCTAAATTTGTTGTAAGCATATCTCTTTGAAGCAACCCAAGGAATTTATAATATGGTACCATATTCAAAGGCAGAAATGGAGAACAAGTAAGGTTGGTCAAGTAAGTTTGAAGAGATACGTATAATCTTTTGTTATCTCAAGAACTGGGCAAAGATCTATATTTTAAATCCATTTCAAGCTTTCTTGCAACTAATGACTCCTATGTTCATCTAGAGTGTGATCTCAGAGATTTATAATATTATAAGTTTATCATATTACATGGATTTGTGCCACAATGCATGTGTCTCTTATCTTAGGAGAAAGACATAATCAATATGATTAGTTCTCTATTCTCTCCTTGCATATGTAAGTCAAAATTTTGTAGTACAGTCAAATTAAGTCAATCAAACATTGATGAGCTCCATTTTTAATGTAGAAGGCATTTAAATGGAATTTCTAGGGCTTGTAACTAACACATTAGTATACATGTAGAATCTGCAATTTGAAAGTTGTCAGGTCTTGAAGACTTTAGATATTGAAGCATCTAGGATTTGTAAACCCTAATAGAAGTTGAAAACCCAGGGCCAATTGTTTTCGCTGAAAGGAGCCCTAGCTCTTGAGAATGACAAAAATAACATCATGTTGTTATGTGGATTACAAGAAGTACTAGATTAAGAGAAATCTAATTCACTTCTCAAAAGATAAGTATTATACATCTCCTTTCTTTCGTTACTACTGTTGCTATTATCTTTGGATAATATTTTACACTTTGCCTAGTTATATTTATTCTTCCATAGCTTCCTAATAAAGTTTGTAGGTCAATGATAAGTCTTGACAACATATTTGGAAGAACGTAGCAAAGCAAGAGGAATTTCTTGAATCATAGAAGAAGTAAATGTAGAAGGAGAGAGTAATTTGAAGTTTGTAATAGAGAATTCAAAAATTGAGCATGCACCAAATGGAAACATGAAATCAAGAAGCTTCTCATAGTAAGAAGGAGAGGATCATGTTAAGATGGTTGCCTAAGTTAGAAGAGTTACCCCAGGATTTTGTAAAGGAGCCTTATGATTTAAAGAAGATCCCATACTCCATAAAATAAAGACTCATGATTCAAAGGAAGAAATATTAACTTCAGAGGGAGCTCGAAGCAAAATTTTACATAGTGGGACTTGAGGATATATCGATCAGGATGGCAGTGCTGATGATAGAAATATAATTGATGGATGGGATCTAGTGTGGTTTCTTGGAAGAGCATGAAGCAAGATTATATTGCACTGCGGAGGCATAAGAAGACATGGAAATTTGTACAATTAGTTGAAGCAATTTGGCATTGTAAAATGTTTGATGGACTATTTGACTACATGCTAGATTCGACCATAATACTTTATGAAGATTGACAATGAACTAAGAAGGTCGAAGCACATTATGATTTGTGACATGATGAAAAATGGAGTTGTGAAGCTACAATATATCTCCACTGATGAACATGTAGTTGATGCATTGATGAAGTCCCTTCCTAAGGGAAAGGATGAGTATTTTTTAGACAAGCTTGGGCTTGTGGATCTCCTCCCTGTTTGAGAGGGAGTGAGGATGGACACCGTGTTCTCCATGTGTCATGTACTATAGTCAGGACTAACCATTGTAAGCCTAGTACATGAACACGAATAGGGAGAATGGTGGCTTGGATAATCATTAGGGAAAAACATCCTTAATATTTGTACTATGACTAGGACTAACAATCATAAGTCAAGTACATTGATCTGGTATAAGAATGGCTCGAGGGACCAATATCTCCTTGTATCAATCATTGTGAAAATGGATTAAGAAATGGTCATGTGAGGACATATCTTGGTGAACCTTGGTGGGGTATGTGCCTTGAGAGGCAATGTTGTCCTATTGAATGACTCTCAACATTGTGCTCTGATCTAGTGGAGAAATAGAGCTTACTTGTCAAGGCCTTGGTATTTTGATAATGTTGGTTATGATGATGTTATCATCATCGATGCTTATCAATCTAGATCCTTTTTTATAGAAGTCTTCGACTTGAGAATATCCCAATGAGTCATCATGAATACCTCCCTAGTTAAGAGGAAGTGTTGAAATTGTAACCAAGTGTTGATGATGTCAAACCCGCCAACATGTCAGGGGATCTCCCCAGTAAGAAGTCCCAACTAGACCTCAAACCATTTGGTGTAAGAGTCCTAGCAGTGGGTTGTACGGTATTGCCTTGACCACAGTTACGCGTAGAGGCAAGTAAGATGTCCATGTTGGTAGCAACGGTGTGACATATGCAACAAGTCAAGGAAGGTGCATGAATGGTTCTAACACACAGAGGGTGAGGTCAGTGCGCCCCTTAGAAACCTGTGAAAGCATGGAGTTAAGAAGGGAACACACGAGCAAGGATGCATCACAAACTAGAAGGCAAGTAAGCTAGCAATCCAAAGTGATGGTTAAACTAACAACACATTTCAGTAAGATTTGTACATACTTGTACAAAAAATTCCATACGTGCATGCGTAAGCAAATAGATACATATATCATTAGAGTAAATAAGTTAGCTAAAATACAATAACAACATATGCATGAAACATGCTCGCTCTATTATATTAAGAAGTGAAAGTTCCAATCATACAATTCAACCATGACCAACCACTAGTCCCGACAATGGAAAATTACAGTCATTTCCGCCTGCTACTCCAAAGAGACATACTAGCTCTGCACTGTGGAGAAGCCAAGGCTCGTTACAATACTCTCCAAGCTTTCTCTAAGATACTCCTATCGGAAGCTTGGTTGACGAAAAGCCCATACGATGAGTTGTGAGGGACTATATATAGCAAAGGGAGGGGTGACCCTTGACATTCCCCTTTGTGACTATTCATTTACTCCTATGACTCTTCATCTACTCTATAACTGTTACATCTAACTATCAACACTTGAATTTCCACTTGACAAGACATTACATACAATATGCACATGTATCCATGTGAGACAAAATAGGCTTGAGCAAGCCATGCAAGAAATCACTATGACTTAGACAACTGTGGGAAGACCAACTCTTCGACATCCTCACGATGGTCGATGGTAGAGAATTGATGCCATGCTTGGTAGTCCGTGATGGTGTCTGTGTACTTTGTGGTGACGTCTTTTTGGAAAATAACTCTTGCATCCGGGTACACTGCTCAAGCTCCTCTTTCCAACTCGCCTAATAACACGTGCATCATTCTCTTGAGTGCGGTCAAACTAGTGACATACCGATGCATGGTGTCTGCACTGATCGCCAAGTCTACGTTGGTGGCTATGCACATCAACTCGTCAAAGTACGAGTCAAGCTCTAGTCATACTTGTGCCTTTGTCTTTGCCTCGATGAGTGTCCCAATAGATGGGATCGCATGTGCGCGCACAACAACATCCATACTCTTGAATACTCATGCATGGGAAGCCTGCAAATTAGTGATAAGCTGCAAGAGTTCTTCATAGTTCCGGATCTAAGTACGAATACGTGCCTTCAGCTCAACCACTATGGGCTTCATCATATTGGGCAAGTGTAACAGGGCTCCTTTGTATCTCATTATCCATGTTTACATGTGGTCAACAATAGTATGCATGTTTGACAAGATACATGCTCTCCTAACACATCGCTATTGCCAATCGTTGAGATGGACAACCGCCTTATGCATGGTACCAAACATAGAATACAATGCTCGCATGACTGTCTCAGGGGATGATACTTCATCCAATATTGCCTTCTTCAACTCTGCTCGGGCAGATGTTGTAACCAATTCTCCTCCCTTCTTAGCCTTCTATAACTCCTTAGCCATTCACTTGTTCTCTGTTATCAAGAAGTGAATGCTCGAGCTAGTGGCTTCGGCATATGCTTTGGTAACATCGGCCAATACTGCTGGATGTTTGCGCACGTCAGACACGATAACTCATTCTTCAAACTACGTAGGAGAGGTGTTGTAATTCAGAGTAGACACTCCACGTGATTGCACAACTCTATGTTGCAACTCATCAAATGATATGTTGTGCATCTATTCTTCCAGATGGTCTCCAAGGATCACAGTGTATCCTTGGTCGCTTGGGACTTTCTTTGCTTCTGAATCCAGTGAAGCTGGTGGGTCGACCTCTTAGTGGCAAGGCATGAGGCCGATGTCTTCCTCTAACCCTTTTTGATCCATATATGTATCCATATGCTCAAGTACTCGTTCAAACTCTTGAGTGAAGTACTGCTCCTGTGATTGCTCACCTTGTCTGCTTTGTGCCAGCTGTTCGGATGAGTCTACTACATGTACGAATGCAGTTTCATCTGTTTGTGCATGTTGTGCCCCTTGTTGTACTTGTCCTTGTTGCGCTTCCTTCTCCTGCCTGCGCAACTCATGTTCCTTCTAAAGTTGCTCCTTCAACTCATGCAACTCCTTCAATGTTTCCTTCATCCTCTGTGTTTCTCTATGCTTTTGCACGGTCCTCCTGTCGTGTTGTTGCCTCTTTGCCTCTATTGCCAAAGTTGTTTTCTACACGAGTGGGTCTGCTCTGAACTTGCAGCTTTGTTCTTCCTTTGCGTTGTCGACAATCTTTCTCTTGCCTTTGTCGCGAGCTAGTATGTTTACCTATGCTATTGGTGCTCTCCTAGACGTTGCTTTGCTAACCATTCCACAGTGATGCCAACCGGTTCATTGGGCCTGGAGAAGATGTGGCAATATCTCCATGGGTCTTCCTCCGCCCAATGACACGCCCCGTGGATCCACAAAAAATGTACTCTCGCGAAGTGATCCTTCACAAGACAATGCAGGTCATATGGATTGAAGCTTTGGGTGTCGAAAGGATATTTCTTGATCTCCTTTGTTTCGACATCTGCATGATTGAGATTTCGTATCTCGTACAACCTAATCCACAATGGAAGAGTGGGCCAAGGTGCCTTCTTCTTCCGATGCAGCTTAATTGACAGTCCTATTGAGATGTAGTATGACACTTCTTGCGTGATGAGCTTGTCCATGGCAAACTTTGGCAAAACATGCGAAGGCTTCTTCGCACTATACATTCATATGAAGGTGCCAGATGGTGAGGCGTACCAATCCGCTATGTCGATCATTGCCTCCATTGCTACCTTCGACATGCAAGGTGGATCCTGCTCAAATATCATCTTGTACACAAGGTGAAAAAATTATTTGATAGCTGTGCGATAACTCCTCTGAAGCTGCATTCGAAAAACAATTTACAATAAGTATTCACAGAGGTTTCTGTTGATGTCCATGCCCACTTCAAGCCCGGGAACTGCTGATGGGGACAGACTGCATCTAAGATGTAAGCGGACATGTAGATTTATGCTTGCTAACCTTTGGGCGGCTGCTAAGCTCCTATTACCTATTTCTTCAGCCTGTGATCCAACATGTTGGACCAGTGCATGCTTTGCCTTCACTGGCCAGTTGGTCCAACGCGATCACCCAACTCTGTGTGAAGGTCTTCGTGCTCTCTTGGTCATACAAGTGACATGCAAAGATGACCAAGTACTGATACACCTT
This sequence comes from Pinus taeda, assembly GCA_000404065.3. NCBI lineage: Eukaryota > Viridiplantae > Streptophyta > Pinopsida > Pinales > Pinaceae > Pinus > Pinus taeda. The sequence continues at coordinate 12,556 of APFE031542359.1, read as the reverse complement.
TCGCAGTATCTTCATCTTGTAAATCTAGTTGGGTGTCATCCTGAATTTGGCTGGCTCCTTCACCCAGTTCTTCAAGATATCCTTGGATTTGGAATTGCTACTGGGTATGCTGAAGGGTGTCTCCATGGTGATCATTGGCTTCAAAAAATGGTACATATGTTGATAATCTTGTGTCCTGAAGGTAGGAATCTCTGTCTTGCTGACACTAATTAATGTCATCATCAGAGGATTAGTGTGTGAGGCAATCTAATGTATCATGCCTGTGTATGGGAATGCGGGATACCTGCATGTAATCCAGACTTGTGAATGTTCACATAGACCTAGTGGTCTTTGATATCTTCCCCAAATGTGTCTGATAATGCATCATTGACCTCTCGCCATTTCAGCTTGATGTCTTTGTCTACGATCAGCTTGGTGTCTTCGTATACTAGAAAACTCATAGACACTCACTCATTTGTTGCTCCAGTTGCACTTCCGTCAATGTCCCTTGATCCTGCTCCCTTGGAGGCCATTGATCCTAAACTACTAAGAGACAGACAAACACTTGCTATATATGGAGACATGGCGACATGCATGGAAAAAAATCTTTCAGTTAAAACCAAAACAAACTTGAGGGATGACATGCAACATACCCGGGGAATGACTGGCAAGGATTGCACAATTTTCTCTAGGAGGTCGGGAGACTGACTACCAGAATTACACAAAAGGTAGTCCAGACTATCGGGAGGCTGGTTGACTACTGGAATTGCTCAATGCACAATCCAGACTGTCCTGCTGGGTGTTGGGACTGTGCAAAGCGAAATATTTGCTGGCAAGTGATGCAGGCCTAGGGACTACATTGTGCAACTTTCTGGGCCAACAGTCACTGCCTCTCAGAATTGTGCAAAGCAATACTGGAGGGCAGTGACTCGCTAGAATTGCACATTTTCTTAAGGAAGAGCTTTCCCTATGAGAATTGTGCAATGATGTTCAGTGAGGCAAAGCCCAGGCCAAGGTTTCCTAGACCCGCCAACGGGCAGCTGAAAGCAAATGAAGATGTGAATGCATGGCAATACTAAGTGTAAGCAAGAGTGAATGATTGTGCATGCAAACAGGGAATGCAAGATCCAGAAAATGGAACAACATGCACGTGTGTGAAACGAGTCATTGAATCACCGCTCGTTCGTGCAAAATAGTGTCATGCATACTACAACAGTGAGATGCTAACGAAAACTGAAACGGTGATTGTACAAGCTAACATGCATGCAAATGACAACAAGTGTTCACAAAAATCAAGCAGACAACACTCACACAAGCCAAAATACAAAAAGCGACAAAAATGTTGCAAAAGACAAGTTAAGTGAACTTACCTGGAAATAGTTGAGCTGGATGTGTCGAAGACTCCTGGATGTGTTGTGGGATGTCAGAGCTCCAAGATTGATGTGAAGAATGAGCTCTAAAGTGTTGAATAAATACGTTTGAGGCTCATGACATGCATGCCACAAATCTAGGAAAAAGTGACACTTGGAGGAAAGTTTCTAAAACGATCTTTGCATGTAACATTTAGCTGCTAAAAATAGCTCCCTAAAATCTAGGGATGCTTTTTGCATGTTTCTTTTGGCTATTTTGGGAAGAAGCAACCCATGCATACAAGTCAAGTTTTCTCAGTCCCGAAGGGAACCAGTCAACCTGAAGGCACATGTAATGGCCTGCTTGGCTAAGGGGGATTTTTGCGCAATTTCTGAGAGGAAGTTGGGCTGGTTGTCCAAAGGGATTCGTAATTTCTGGGAGGAGCAACTGACTTCTACCCATAATTGTACAATTTATGGGCTGAGCTGCCCTGTTGGGCCAAATTGCATAATTTTCAAGAGGAAGGTTATTTGACAGGATTGCGTGGTTTCTGGGCCTAGCTGGCTACCAGTCAAATTTGCGCAATTTCTGGAGGGAAGACTGGTTCCCCTCTAGAGTGCAATTTTATGAGGGAGATGCTCAGCCAATAGCTGAACTAAGTGCAGAGTGGCAGCTTGTGAGGGGATTGAAGCAAGTTATCATGCTACTGAAAAACTATGAAGCTCGTGTACTTGACAGTGCAAGACATGCTGCTAAGGATGGTTGGTAGGGAGGCTCCAAAACAAAGCTAAGGCAAAATTTTAGAGGGTGGTTGTAGCCGCTACAACACTTGGAAACACATTAATAAAACTCCAGCTCTCTGAATGGACCTTGTTCATGAAAATAAAGTCTAACACCTGTGGAAGTATTGTTCAATTCTCCATTCATATTGGTTTCCACACTTGCCTGATTGTAAGATGTAGCATCTTCCAAGATCTTGGTCGGTCGACACACATTCCAAGCCAAGCCAACACACTTTTTTCGACTGGGGTGAGGGGTATATTGGTGCACAAGCTTTATGGGCGTCACGCAGGGTTGACCTGGACAGTACCCTGCTGGAGTCACACAGGAACACAAGCAACGCTTTGCTGCTAGCGAGCCTGGTCAGTACCTCGACAGAGTCACTTGCATCACCTCTCTGTGCAGGAAGCCTTTCTCTTCTTTCGCCTTATTCATTTTTCATTGTTTTTGAAGAATTTCACTTTTCAATTTACATTTTTGATTTTCGTAACTATGCATAACACTTATTCATTTCAAAGGCGGAAGACAGATTCTAACTTATTGAGAGTAGAAGATATTGTTCCTTCATAGAATTATTTTATATATACCTCTGACATGTTGGTTAATATTTCCCCCCTCACCTTACTCTACTTGACTAAGTTATCAAGGATTAACCCATAAACAACCGACTAGAGTAGGGGACACTAGTTAGCGTGCAAGCATTGTGTTTGCACCAAGGTTTACTTCGAACAATACGTATTTTCCATTGACGTATCAAGGACTGAAGATAACAAGTTCTTCATATAGAGGCAAGATGACAAATAACCAAGTATTGTTAACTGCACAAGTCCTCTTGTACTTTACCCAACTTGTTTCAAGAGTTGCACAGGGTTTCATGCAAAACTAACCTACCTACTTAAACCAGCGAACAAACGACAAAACAAAGAAAAATCAGAAGTAAATGCGTAAGCAAAGCAAGTAAGAAAACAATCATGCAATTAAACAAACATGCAAAGTAAGAAGCAAATAAGCATGCAAGCAAACAAACCAAAAACAAACACTACTCATACTCCTAAGCTAACGATGCATGGGTCTGCTCACATGAAGTGATACTTCTAATGCAGCCACCGACGCATTGGTCGACCCATGTTAGTGAAGACATGGTTCACGAACAACACAGTTGTGTGAACCAACAAACATGAAAGATATAACAATGAAGACAAACACACTCCAAGTTTAAATGTGTGCACATAACATATGTGAGTGAAAGTACGTGACATGCAATCCATGGACTTATCTCGGTGCTATGTGATACTGCATGCAGCTGTTAAGAAAATGCACACTCTTGACTATGACATGCAAGAAAATAAAAGAAACAAAGTTTGTTGTGCACATGTGCTTGCTATGTAAGATTCCTCCAATGCATGAGCGATGGGATAGTGCAGTTCGAGTGGAGGAAGCGAAATTATTGTGTGAGATTGATCTTCAATGCATACAGATGAGTGATGAGAATCCTTGGGCATTTCAACAATTTCTTGATCGGAAGTGAAACCAACCTCAGGACAATGGGGGCCTGACATAACCATCAGCTTGGGTTGAAGTGCCTCGACATTCTATGGGGTTTCTACTTTGTCGACAGATAGATCATCATAAGCAGGTGGCTTCGAAAAATCAACTGTGATAGAATCATCATCGTGATCAATTACGGGAGTAAATAGATCACGAAAACTATCATAAAAAAAAAAAAAAAAAAAAAAAAAAAAAAAAAAAAAAAAAAAAAAAAAAAAAAAAAAAAAAAAAAAAAAAAAAATATATATATATATATATATATATATATATAATAATAATAATAATAATAATAAATAATATAATAAATAAAATTAAAAAAAAAAAAAAAAAAAAAAAAAAAAAAAAAAAAAAAAAAAAAAAAAAAAAAAAAAAAAAAAAAAAAAAAAAAATAATAAATAAATAAATAAATAAATAAAATAAATAAATAAAAATAAAAATAAAATAAAATTAAAATAAAATAAAAATAAATAAATAAATAAAAATAAAAAATAAAAAAAAACCCTCAATGATTTCATCGACATCCTCATGATCTGATGGATCAAACAGAGGGCTAGATGAGAAGCAGAAAATTCACCCTCCGTGTTTTCGGAAAAAGCAGATGAAAAATCAAGTAGATTTTCATTGAATAGTTTATTCTCTCCATTGTCGGATGATGGACTGACATCTGGTGTGTTCTAGGAATGATCAACAATGGGTGCAGCCATAGATGGAGATACACATGCGAAATCATGGATGGCAGAATCACCAAAGATGTCAGGAAACAATAGAGGAGGTTCGGACAGAAGGGATTCATCCTTCGCTGATGATTGATGCTCAAGCTCCTAGTCATACTCTTCATGAATGTTAGCATAGGTTGGTTTCGTAACACCAAATCCATCGATAGCTTTATCCTCGTTCACAACAAGTGTAGAGTCTGAAATGGAAGAAAACAAGATAATGCAATTCAGAGGATCAATAGAACACGAAGACGAAGGTTGAGGTAAAACATACATGTGACAACCCATGGGCTTCTTAACTAAATCTGTGAGAAAATTGAGTGAAGGGATGTGACAGTTGAACGAATGTGTATGCTTATTCTCCCCCCATCACTCTACAATGGTGGAGTTGTTTGATGAAGGGACGGCGGACAGTCACTTGTGACAGCGACCGTGTCTGCATGTGATTGCGCAACTCCATCATCGAAGTATGCTGAGCGGGGCTTGGGCTTACAATTTCTTTTAGGATTAACAGATTTGGTACGACAATACTCAAATATGTCCACGAGATATTGGAATTTCATCTGAACTTTCAGAGCTTGAAACTACAACACGCGGAAGCGGTCCCAAAATTCCATAGGCGATTCATGTGGGGCCTTCCATTGTTGTAACCGTTTTTGGTCAAGAGGTTCTGGATCAAAATGATGGAAAGTAGATTCAATGAGATCACAAAACTGGTCAAGTGAGTGCACACTGCCAAGAGGTAGACTCCAACACCACCGTTGTGAGGATTTGCGAACTATGTATCAAAGCAGCGGGCTGACCTCTTCTTCATTACCAAGGAATACATAGAAGTCTTCTAGGTACTCATGCCACGATACTTCACCTTCACAATCATACGTGAATTCAGACAAGAGATCAAAAACTCCCTCGTGATGTTGAGAGGTTCGACATGCGAAAGACATCATGGAGGGATGAGTCTGATAGAATTCATGATATATGTGAAAAGGTTCAAAAGAAGATGAGAGGAAACAACTTGTCATCTGGCCCTCCTTCTAGCGCCAGAAATGTTGACGGTGATGGACCCACCAACATGTCAAGGGATCTCCCGTGTAAGAAGTCCCAACTAGACCTCATACCATTTGGTGTAGGAGTGCCAACAGTGGGTCGTACAGTATCACCTTGACCACGGTTGCACGTAGAGGCAGGTAAGATGTCCCTGTTGGTAGCAAGGGTGTGACATATGCAACAAGTCAAGGAAGGTGCATGAACGGTTCTAACACACGGAGGGTGAGGTGAGTGCCCCCCTTGGAAACCTGTGAAAGCACAGAGTTAAGAAGGGAACACACGAGCAAGGATGCATCACAAAAATGGAAGGCAAGTAAGCTAGCAATCCAAAATGATGGTTAATCCAACATCACATTTCAGTAAGATTCGTACGTACTTATACAGAAAATTCAATATGTGCATGCGTAAGCAAACAGATACATATATCATTAGAGTAAACAAGTTAGCTGAAATACAATAACAACATAGCATGAAACGTTCTAGTTTTATCATATTAAGAAGTGAAAGTTCCAATCATACAACACAACCATGACCAACCACTAGTCCTGACAGTGGAACATTACAGTCATCGTCGCCTGCTCCTCCAAAGAGATATACTAGCTCTGCATTGTGGAGAAGCCAAGGCTCGTTACAATACTCTCCAAGCTTTCTCTAAGATACTCCTATCGGAAGCTTGGCTGACCAAAAGCCCATACAATGAGTTATAAGGGACTATATATAGCAAAGGGTTGGGTGACCCTTGACATTCCCCTTTGTGACTATTCATCTACTCTATGATTGTTACATTCAACTATCGACACTTGAACTTCCACTTGACAAGGCATTACATACAATCTGCACATGTACCCATGTGAGACAAAATAGGCTTGAGCAAGCCATGGAAGACATCACTATGACTCAGACAACTGTGGGAAGATTAGCTCTTCGACATCCCCATGATGGTCGACAGTAGTGAATTGGTGCCATGCTTGGTATCCCACGATGGTGTATGTGTCCTCTGTGGTGATATCTTTTTGGAAACGAACTCTTGCCTCCGTTGCATCCGGGTACACTGCTCTAGCTCCTCTATCCAACTCGTCTAATAACACGCACATCATTGTCTTGAGTACAGCCGGACCAACAACATACTGATGCATAGTGTCTACACTGATCGCCCAGTCTGCGTTAGTGGCTCTGCGCATCAACTCGTCAAAGTACGAGTCAAGCTCCAGTCATACTTATTTCTTTGTATTTGCCTCGGTGAGTGTCCCAATAGATGGGATCACATGTGCGCACACAAAAACATCCATACTCCTGAATACTCGTGCATGGGAAGCCTGCAAAGTAGTGATGAGCTACAAGAGTTCTTCATAGTTCTGAATCTGACTCTAGATACGTGCCTTCAACTCCATCACTATGGGCTTCATCATCTTGGGCAAGTGTAATAGGGCTCCCTTGTATCTCATTGTCCATGTTTGCATGTGGTTAACAACAATATGCACGTTTGATAAGATACGTGCTCTCCTAGCACATCGCTGCTGCCAACTGTTGAGATGGACAACTGCCTTATGCACAGTACCAAACTTGGAATACAATGCTCGCATGATTTTCTCAAGGGATGATACTTCATCCATTATCACCTTCTTCAACTTTGCTCCGGCGGATGCTATAACTAGCTCTCCTCCCTACTTAGTTGTTTGTAACTCCTTAGCCATGCATTCATTCTTTGCTATCAAGAAGCGAACACTCGAGCCAGTGGCTTTGGCATATGCTCTGGTAGCATTGGCCAATGTTGATGGATGTTTGCACATGTTAGACATGATCACTCGTTCTTCAAACTGCGTAGGATATGCATTGTCATCCAGAGTAGACACTTTGTGTGATTGCAAAACTCTATGTTGTGACTCATTGAATGATATGTTGTGCATCTCTTCTTCTGGATGGTCTCTAAGGATCTTAGTGTCTCCTTGGTTGTTTGGGACATGCTTTGCTTCTGGATCTGGTGAAGCTGGTGGGTCAACTTCTTGGTGGTCAGGCATGAGGTCGATGTCTTGCTCTAACTCTTGCTACTCCATATCCATATCCATCTGCTCAATTATTCGTTCAATCTCTTGAGTGAAGTCCTGCTCACCCTGTCTGCTTTGTGCCAATTGTTCGGATGAGTCTACTACCTGTATGGGTGTAGTTTCATCTGTCTCTACATGTTGCGCCCCCTTTTGTACATGTCCTTGCTACGCTTCCTTCTCTTGTCTGTGCAGCTCATGTTCCTTCCGAAGTTGCTCCTTCAACTCATGCAACTCCACCATTTCCTCCATCCTCTATTTTTCTCTTTGCCTTTGCGTGGTCCTCCTATCGTGTTGTTACCTCTTCCCTTCTATTACCAAAAGCTGCTTTTTGCACAAGTGGGTCTTCTCTGAACTTGCGGCTCTGTTCTTCCTTTGTGATGTCAACAATCTTTCTCTTGCCTTTGTCGTGCATTGGTATGTTTACCTCTGCTGTTGGTGCTCTCATAGATGTTGCTTCGCTAGCCATTCCACAACGATGCCGACCTATTCATTGGGTTTCGAGAAGTTGTGACAATATCTCCATGGGTCTTCCTCCACCCAATGACACACCCCGTGGTTCCATAGAAATTTTACTCCCGCACAGTGATCCTTCACAAGACAATGTGGGTCATACCGATTGAAGCTTCGGGTGTTGAAAGGATATTTCTTGATCTCCTATGTTTTGGCATTCATATGTTTGATATTTTTTTATCTCATACAACCCGATCCATAGTGGAAGAGTGGGCCAAGGTGCCTTCTTCTTTTGATGCAGCCTAGATGGCAGTGCTGCCGAGATGTGGTATGACACTTCTTGCATGACGAGCTTGTCCATGGAAAACTTCGACAAAACATGCAGAGGCTTCTCTGCGCTGTAAATTTGTATGAAGGTGCCAGATGGTGAGGCATACCAATCTGCTATGTCGATCATTGCCTCCATTGCTGCCTTCGACATGCAAGGTGGATCTTGCTCAAATATCATCTTGTACACTGGAGTGAAAAAATGATCTGACAACTATGTGATAACTCCTGTGAAGCTTAATTCGGAAAACAATTTACAATAGGTATTCATAGAGGTTTCAGAGGTACATATTGATGCGATTTTCATAGGCATATTCTACTATGATAATGCTAGTTTCAGAGGTACGTGATGATGCAAATTTCAAAGGCATTTAAGGACAAACATATGGTAGATTTGTTTATTGTATTATGGACAAAACATGGCAGAGATTGGCGAGATGCCTTAGCACTTGGATCACTGATTAATTTTACTTGGATTTCTCTTGTTGGCGAAGAATCTATAAGGAAATGATTATTGGGTTTTCCCCTTGTGGGTTTTGCCCTGACTTATGGCCTAATCTCTAGTATATCTTGTCTCTTGTGCACTTTCTTTATATCTTTGCTTGATGACATAAGTAATTGAAGTTAATACTAAAAATAAACATAGATATCTATCACAAGTAATTATCAAGTTTAGAAATTCTCTCTTACATTGGAATGTCAACATCAAGAAGATGAGTAGGTCCTACCTTCCATAAAGGACTTAGCACCAGATGCTCATGTAGAGTTAACAGAGGACATAATTTTGCAGAAGAGATCTAAAACTACAAGATAGCAACAAAATGACCTTTGGTAGACTAGGTTTAAAAGACAACCTTCAAGCAAGGCTAAATGTTACTCTAGGGAGAAGGTAGAGGAAAACTTTTGTCACCTTGTTGGATAAAATATCTTGGGGAACAAAAGCCTCCCAAAATGGTGGAGATGTGATTTGGATTAGATCATTATATTATTTTATATCTATATTCACACTTTCAAGCGGAAAAATTGGAGGAATAAGGTTGCAAGTCATTTTTACTAGTGGATCCCAGTTGGAGAACTATTCTAAAACCTTTTGGGGCCATTTGAGGTCCAAAAAACCTTGCTTATGTTAGATCCCATGGTGTTGTTCTACACACAAAGATTTTTTTCAACATTGTAAGAAAGACATTAATCAGAGTTCATGTGTAATAGTTATGCCTCTTGGAAGTTGACCTTCCAATTTGACCACCATCGTTCAAGAGGATGCCATGTCAACCTTTGTTACTCATGCAAAAGGAGCTAGTCACACGTGGCCTGTGAAGAAGACTCTAGAAGGGTCAAACTTGTAACTCTATTCGAGAGTTGAAGGAGTCAATACTTACCCCTAGTTGGCTATCGAGCTATGTTAAAACTAGGCCACTAGGAGTAGTGGGGGTTCCATTCTATGTTTTATCTTGTTCCATAGTAGAAAAGAGCAACGAGAGTGCGAGTTACAGATGATAATAGAGGAGGTTAATTCTCTAGTAGCTTAACAAGCCACATGTACCATGTAACTCCATAAAGAGTGCCTTCTCTTTTATACTTGCATTATTTCCATATAAGAGAAAACAAAGTAATGTAGCCACACCTTCTAGTTGGGTTTTATCTTGTAAGGATTTCCGAGAGCAAATCTTTGTGTTCATTGTGGATGGGGTGTGATTGTATTTGTTGTTCTCTATTTTCCGCCATTTACTTATTTCATGCATAAGCAACAAATCAATAATTAGAAAATCTAGAATCTAAAGGAATTTAATCTTCATAGTATATATCTTAGCTTATTTTATCACATCTGCTATGACAAACTATCCAGTAGAATATCCATAATAGTTTACATATCATCATGTCTTGAGCCTTGTTTTGATTTGATTCCTTAGATGTGGCATTGAGCACACCTAGAAGGTGCATTGTGTAGAAATTTTGAATAATATGACACTTATTCACTTGCGGAATCATGCATAATACATAACCTCCTCTACGTTGATCATCAATTTAGCAGTATTAAGAAACATTCACATGCGCACATTGAAGCATCAATCACACATATCAACACAGTATGTACCTGGGGAAAGCAT
>APFE031542356.1:15965-97390 GCA_000404065.3 Pinus taeda | reverse complement strand
AACAACTCCTGGACCTGTTTCCTGATTTCTTCATGGTCTTTAGGACTCATGCGATAAGCTGCTTTATTTGGTAGGCTTGCTCCTGGTATAAAGTCAATACAGTGACTAATACCTCTCCTTGGTGGCAATTCATCTGGAAGATCATCTACCACAATGTCCCCAAAGTCCTGCAACAACTTTTGAACTTCTTCGGGCAATTCTGAAATCTGTGTATGAAGTACCACTGCCTTTGGTCTCCTTATGACAGCAAAATTTATTTCGATGTCCTCAATCTGTTTTATAAACTCCTTTCCGCCTAACAGTAGTGCTTTCACCCCACTAGCTTCTGCTGTATTTTCCTCCTTGATAGGTACAAGCGTATGCTTGATCCCGTCTTTAACAAACTTATAGCAATTGGTTTTTCCGTCATGAACTGCACTTCTATCAAACTGCCAAGGTCGTCCCAACAATAAGTGATAGACATCCATTGGCATGACATCGCAAAGGATCTTGTCCTTATACTTACCGATCTGAAACTCCACCTCACACTGTTCGTCAACTAACAGTTGATGCCCTTTCTGCAGCCACGACACCTTGTAGGGAGTAGGATGTTTTAACTTCTTTAATCCCAGCTTTTCTACCATCTCCACAGCTACTAAATTGTCGGTACTCCCACTGTCAATGATCAGTTTACAGCACTTACCTCGTGACTTGCAAACGGTGCGAAACAAAGCCTTTCGCTGATCCGGTTCTGCAACCTCTTTTGCTGGTTTTAATAGCACTTTATTTCAACACCAAAGCTTCACCTGTCTCCGGTGTGTTTTCTGCTTCTTGAGGTGTCTCCTCAACATCCTCCGGCTGAGCAACATAAGTTCCTCTCCCACCCGCTGGTTCACCTTCAGGACAGTCATATGACTTGTGTCCCAATTTGTGACAATGATAGCACTGGACAGTTCCCTTGCCTCGACCAAATCCTCGCCCTCGCTAAGCTGGTTGTCCTTCCCTAGTGCTATTGTCCTTCTTTGTTGTGCCAGCAGGTTTGGAACTGCTGCCCTCCTCATTTGAACCTGTACTTCTACCTCTGCCAAAAACCTTGCCTTTTCCCCTGCCAGATCCACCTCCTCTCTTGGCGTTCTGCTTCCGGTTAATTTTCTCCTCTGCCTTCAGTGCAAACTGATAGGCTTCATCCAACATCTGGGGTGAGAGGATACCGATTTCATCCAAAATCTCCCCCCTCAAGCCATTCACAAATTTGGCTGTTTTTTCTGGGGTATCTTCCACATACCCTGCTCGTAAATTCAACTTATAAAATTCCTCTGTAAATTCCCTAACAGTCATTCCTCTTTGCTTCAAGTTCTGTACCTGTCTGTACAACATGATCTGGTAATCTTTTGGCAGGAACTTTTCCTTCAGTTTTGCCTCCATTCTGGCCCACTTCTTTATAGGCTGTTTGTGTAGCCTCTTCCTCTCTGCCTGAATGCTATCCCACCACAAGGAAGCATGTCCTTTCAGTTTGGTGGCGGTGAACTTCACTTGTTTGTCCTCACTGGTTTCCTCGAACTCAAAATATTTATTTACTTCACTCAGCCAATCTAGTAACACATCTGCAGACAAACTCCCGTCATAAGTGGGTAACTCATGCCTTGGCTTATGACTGGACAGCAAAACTGACTTCAATAATCGAAGTTCCGGTGTCACCCCTTCAAACTCGTCCTCTGGTTCAACTACTTCTTCATCACTATCATCTGTTGGGTCTCTCCTTCCCCCAGCCTCCACCACTGTCAATATTTCATGCAAAACGCGAATCTCCTCTCGAAGTCCCTCATCTGCTATCCTACGGACTACTCGTCCCCTTCCTCTTCCTCTTCTCTTCTCTTCCTCTTCCTTCAGCTTCCACTTGTTCCATTTGTTCCAATTCAAGAAACTAGCTCTGATACCACTTTTGATGGCCTCCCGCCTTTCCCAATGCAACCGTGAATGATAAGACTTGGCGCTTTTATTATGTCAGCTGTTTGACTTAAATGCTGGTACGTTCGCCTGATATTTTATTGGGATGTTTACTGGTAGCGCCGGTTAGGGTTTCCACCTGCCGGTTTCTCTCGCACGGTCACTTACCTTTTGTCAACCTTGTCCCGCTCATTTGTCATTTTACACTCCTCCGCTGTGCCGAATGTTTGCTCTGCTTTGTGTGAACTTTCGCACCTCACCGTTCTGGTTTCAACACTGGTTCTATGGATGCCTTCGGTCCTCTGTTGCTATGGAGGTAGGGTTACAGTGCACTGTAGAGACACCCTCCGCTCTGCACAGTGATAATATTTTGATTTATGGTTTGTTAGGTGGATTCTTTCGTTTAAATGTCGTTTCTGGTCGATTAATTGATGGGTTTGTTTCGTGACAGGGTTTCCACCAAACTATCGCGCTCCAGGTCTACTGCCAAGGTAAACTCTGGTTCCCTGATAAACTTGTCTGTCACTTCTCTTTCATACCCTGACACCCTCGCTCCGTGTCTTCAGGGGTATAATGGTTGTTTCGGTTTTCGACTCTGCCTTCTCAGCTTCAGGTGAGGTTCTGCGCTTCAATTATCATCCGCTTGTTGTTTTTAATGATTGTTTTGACTGTAATCAATACTAATCCGCCCCCATTTCATTTGCAGGTGGCCCGAGGTAGCTGGTCTCTGTAGTTTAGCGCCCTCCACGATCTCTGGCAGTCGTTCGAACTCTCCAGCTCTTTCTTACGGGTAGGGTCTTTCCATATCAGTTAGGCTGTAACTTATAGAGGTTTTGAGACTCCATTTTGTCATTAGTCCGTCACCTGAGCGGTGAAATAAGTAGTGTTCTGGACTGTGTAACCCTCTGGTAGTCCTGCACGTTGGTCCTTCGCTATCGAAGTCTTCGTTTTGTAATATTGAGACTGGGTTGTTTGAAACCCCTGTTCTGTAAAAAGATTATTGGTTTATTTCGAATCCTCGTCCTGTGATGTTGATGCTTGAATATTTAAAACCCTCGGGTTGTTTGAAACCCTTGTTCGCCCAATTCTGTTGGTGATTCCTTGCTGTAGTAATTATGTTTACTTTGCCTGGTTGTGTCGTTCTGTTGCTCGAAAACTCTGTTTTGAGGTTCTGTTTTGAAAAAGTTTTGTGTCTTGAAGGAGCGTGTGACGCTCTGGACTGTAATATGCTTTGTTTACAACAATTAATGAAATGATACGATTTTATTTGGGTTCATTCTGGCATTTGCTTTTAAAATAATATGAGGGTTTATTTGGATTACCTGTTGGTTTGCTTGCGTTTGCAATTTCCCGTCCTTCTTCTCTGGAAGTAATACATATGGCAGCGCCCTGCTCTTCCTGTGAATACTTGTTGTCTGCTTATTCCAACGTGAATTAGTTACACAGAATTTATGTATAGATGTATGAAACTAAACTGTACAGTGGTGATTTAATAGATAAACAAAAACAAACTTTTATTTCGAAATGACTGTATGTTTCCTTTCTCTGCCTGAGGAATCTTTTACACTGTTTCTCTTTTTCCTTTTAATCTCCCTGAGGCACAACTGTTCTTTGTTCAGGTAGAACTGCCCCAACAGAATTGGGTAACTGTCCACTAATTTCTGTTACAAGGCTGTTGGTTACCATTAACTGTTCCTAACTAACACAATTCATAAAAATGCTAATTTACTGTTACTAATGCCTATTTAAAAGAAACAGTTCACAATTGTAATTGTCCTGGTCCTAAAGACCTTCTGAAAAATAAAACAAATAATAAAAGTAAAATAACTGACAAGTCTAACACCTGTCCAGCTATGCATGTATGATTGTTTGTTCCTGTCTCTCCATGAGACCGTCAACCACTTTCTGTCTCCTCGGAGCTGGATGCTCCTGCATCAGTATTATTTGTATATTTTATTTTTAATGATAACATTTTAACCAAATAAAATAAAATAGATAGTTAAATTTTATTTTTTATGAGTGTTTTTTGTTTATGAAGTTGGTACGGGGGTATTTAGAAGTAATGGTTGAATATGTAAAATTTATATGGTTAAGGATTCAACTTTTTATGTTTTGGTGATGATTATAGTTAGTCTTGGTGTTTTTGAGCTTTATTCCATTAACATTGAGTTATCACCAAATTTCATCTTTTCTCTTTGATCATTGTTTTTGGAAAAACTTTGTAAATCATTTTTTTACTCAAATTTATTTATTACATATCCTACCTCAACTCACATCTAAACTCATTTATGTGCATCTAGCTTATACACATTTATTTGCATGTGGATATGAATGTGTGAATATGCACTTACTAAGACTCACATTGAATGCACATGGTCTACTCACCATCTTAAGAATGATGATAGGAAGGCAATGTACTTTGTATTTTGTTGGACGAGTGTTGATGTGTATATAATATGTTATGGTGTGTAATAATGTAAATATTATTTAATTTTTATATTTAATTTTCAAAAGTTTAATAATTTAAATTAAATGAAAAATAATAAATTATTATAATATTATAATAAATATTTATAATGAGTTCGGATATAAGGAAACAGGTTAACTACCTAACAAGTAGACAGGAGTGAAAGTCTACTCTCTTATGGACCACTAATGGGTTATTTCAGGTGGTGTGGTTTTCCTTAAATAAAGGTGATGAGTCGGCGTGAATTTGCGAATAACAACTCAAAATGGTTGTCCTCATTACTGGTTCGACAACTAAATTATGATAAATTTTCCCACCTATGAAAAATATATTTACAATTTAATATAAAATATATTTTTTATATAATTTTTTTAAAAACAATAATATATATATAAAACAAAATTGAAAATTATTTTGAAAAATTATAATATTTTCATATTAATATTAAGAAAATGTGATTAGAATAAAGATCAGAGAAACTAGTAATTATATTATTTATTATATAATAAGATTATTAATGTTGTTAGGTAAATTTATTTTTTATTGATTAAAATGTTTGTTATCCTCTGTATCTAGGTTCATTTCTTATAAATAATAAGTTGAACTCATGTTAAATATATATAATTGTATCGCTTTGAAATTTATTTACTATATTACTTTTAAATCCTTCACTATTATACAATAAATTTTTAAAAATATTGTATATAAACTACAAACCGTAAAAAAAATAAACCTTTTTTTTTTAATATAACTGAACAAAAATAATGAGAAGTTAATTATAAAGTCTTTCGTAAAGTTATGTCTTTTTATTTGATTAAAAAATGCGAGAAAAATGATCACTTTGGTTTTGGTAGTGAAATGGATGCCCTTTGTTATGAGGTATGAACCATATCTATGTTGTGTGCGATTTTAAGGTATGGTTTGTAAGGAGAGAAGATATCTGAGTAAGTGATATAAATTATTAATATATTATTATGTGTTTGTATTATTAAAGTAATCTATGTTTTCAAATAAAAATGTAAGATTTTTTTAAAGTTATTTTTATTGATTATTAATAAGATTATATATTAAGGAGTTTATTGTTAGTTTATGATCTATTATTTGGGAAATTAGATTTTTTTGCAATTAGAGTTTTAAAGTCAAAATTTATACTAGATATAGTTGTATAAATCAATTCAAAACATGGATTTCTTAGTAGACTAGCACACCAAGATTGACAACATTGAGAGCATATTGAAAACTAAAAATAAGAGAGTTGTAGGTTTCATAACTATCATGAAAGCCAAGAAAAATTATAAGGTTTCTTCTTAATAGGAGTTGCAATTGATTATCTAGTTGACCCCAAGATTGACATTTGGACCAACTAGGCTTCTATATGCTCAATTATGTTATGCATAGTCTTCAATTGTAACTATATTTCATCTAAGGAATTCATCCTTGATGTTGCGCCTTTCTAGGAGCACCTTGTTGATCATCATTGTGACTTGCCAGTAGAGGTCAATTGTGTGGAGAGATTAGGACTTGTGCCCTTTGGTGTGCTCCACATCTAGAACCCATGCAGTTACATCAACTAAAATTTCTAAGTTAGATATGCATTCTCTCTCCTAGGTAATTTCCATCTCTTCCTCCTGATGTTCCTACTAAACTTCCTAAGGAATTTGATTGTGAAATAATTGAGTAGAAGATTTTTCTCTAAAGAAGGCACATGAGACACCATAATTTCCATGACCATCACATCCCTAATGGCTTTGGCCATGATGATGATTCATTGCAAGGACATGGAGTAGAGGTTGAGACAGGGAGCGATCCATAAGGGGGATGAATCAATGAGAGTGAGATAGGGAATAAAAGGAATATAGTGTTGGAGCATGTGGGCAAAGGAGCCACCAAGGAAGTCAAAAGCATAAGGATAAACTACTTGAGGAGGAGGATAAATGAACAAGCTAGTAGCCAAGCCAAAATTCACTCCATTGGACTAAACAGGTGAAGGAAACAACTAGAAACATAAACAAGGAATCCTAAGAGGAAGAAATTAAAATAAAGAATGTTCTCTCTACAAGGAAGGATCAAATAAAAGGTATTTACCTCCATAACAAAAATAAGGAGATACACATAATGGTATAGGCTAGGAAAATATCATGGCATCAAGCATGCATGAGGGGGAAGTCACTAAAGTTAATGGTTTCCATATATAGAGTTTGTTTTGAGATCCCATTCATTGCACGATGTGGTGGTGGCCTCACCTCCCTCCCACATATCACTTCCTTAACCACCCCATTTAGATAAATTACTATTTAAATTAAATGTGCATTTCTATTAAAATTCTTCAATAAAAAATAAAAAAAATGATTAACTATTTTGACGTTCACGTGGTAAAACATTTTGAGTGATTTTGGAATATCATCCATAGTTATTGTTGTTGTTAATTGATGTTTTGAATTCTTACATCGATCCATCTTTAGGACATCGATTCAAAGAGAAGAGATGTAGACAACAATAAATAACTATATGGGATGTGGGACACGGAAGCAGGGATAAAGCCAAGGTTGGCTAGCAAGAATATAAAGAATAAAAGGAAAACCAACAAAAACAACGAGGAATAACAAGACAACAAAAGAACAAGAACCCTAAAAGGAAATCAAGATGAATATACATAAAAATATGATAATTAGTAATATAAGAAAAGTAAAAATAATATAATAAGGAATATGATATATAAGAATATAAATTAATTAATATTATAAGTAATAATGATATATAATATGATAATAACTAATAGATGAAATATATGGCCCTGGAGTATGCCCGAAAATTGTTTCTGCTTGGCTAAGATCTTGTCTTCCTTGGATGTAAGGAAATAGGTTAATGGCCCAAGACCCAGAAGAATGTGGCAAGAGTGAAAGCATGTCCCATTATGGATCACTAATGGGTAGTTCTAGGTGGCGTGGTTTTCCTTGAATAATGGCAATGAGTCGGCCTGCATTCGCAAATAACAATTAGTAATGGTTATCCTCCCTATTGGTTTGACAACTGAGTCATGATAGGTTTTCCCACTACTAAAAAAAAAGATGAAATATATTAAATTAAATAATAAACATATTAAAAACAAAGAAAATGTATTTAAAAAAACAAACCTAAAAAGAGAATGTAAAACAAAACAAAAAACAAAAAGGAAAAGAGCTTAGACAAAGAAAGGAGATAAAAAAAAATGAATCAACAATATTAAGAAGTAATGATATAAACTGTAATACAAATTAAGAGAATATAAAAAAATATTTAAAAACCAAAAAGGAAGACCAAAAATAAACAAAGAAGAACAAAGCATAAAAAAAAAACAAAGGAAACAATAAGTAAAAAGAAAGAGGATTAGGAATCAAACAAAGAGAAGGAACAAATAAAGATGGACAAAGAAAGAGAGAAGGAAAAACTAAAGAAAACAAAAATCTAGAGGAACAAGCAAAACCAAACACCAAAGATAAGAGGGGGAGAGAAGCACGACCAAAAAAGGAAAAAAAGAAGGAAGGGAAGATGATCCAAATTTATGAAGGGGATGAAATGAAATACATATTTATAACCAAAACATGGAGATACAATGACACTTAATTTCAATTAACAAATGGGAAATACTAAAATTATATACATGTAGAATGAAAGTAAACTAGTTCAAACAGTGGTAGCTTATCTCTGAGAAAAGATGTTGTGGCTACGCACCTTCCTGAATTGTGTTGCAATGAGGCTCAAAGGCCTTTTTATCATGGATAAGTACAGAGAAACCCTAAACATACAAAAACCTAACCCTAGGAGATGAAGTGCCAAACGCTTGTGTGTTAGACATAAGAAATATTAAGAGCGGGTGGGGGGGTGAATCAGTATTATAGAAATATTATAAAATTTATGCAAATAAAACTTATTCATAAATTCACTTCAAACAGATATAACAAGATCATTCACATGCACACGAAAAACATAATCAATCATCACATGTAGACACTTGGATTTTAGGTGGAAAAACCCTACTCTAGGGCAAAAAACCACTGAATTGTTTGTTTCTTCTTCTTACTATCTATTGCTTCAAAATACTCTCATTTACATTACATTAACTAGCCACCACTTGAATGGATCACACACTTCTTGACTGAAATGACAAATTTTCGCCACAACCAACTTGGATCACACACTCCTAGAATAGACAATCACCATGCACTTAGCTGGAAGCCCCAACTCCAAATACAAACAATTCTACAAAAAGACAATATGATTCAAAACTGAAACATCATTGCATAAAACAAGGATAACCTCAAATAAGAACACTCCTGCAGCTACAAGTCCACACTCCAAATGAGAGAACAAATCTCCAACGCACACTTCTTGCAACTGATCTTCAATCTCTACACACAACTTTGAAACACTGTTGATGATTAATTTATGAAGCACATTGCAATACTAAAGCTATAATATCTTTTCTACAATCATTGGCTTGTGCACATTCTTTCCATGCACACTAACTCACTCACACTACTAGAGAACCAACCAAATGAGCAACTTTTCTTCTCATATTTGTAATTTCTGGAAATGGTTAAGTCAATAAATTCTTCAGATGATGGACCTCGCCCAAAACTTCATTGAGATAGGTATCTTGACCTAATCAAGCCACTTAATCCACTAACCATTTGAGTTTTTCAAATTTTATCACCTTCTAGAGGCACCACGACATGTTTCGACATTTTTTTTTGCAAAATTTCAACCATGATCATTGCCAAATACAAAATAAGATCAAATGTGCGCATGAAATCCAGAGAAAATTTTGTATTTCCTTTCAACTGCATGGAAAAACTTGTGAAAATTTGGTTGCAAATGCACACAGAGAATTGTCATAGAGTGGTCAAAGCCTTTCAATTGCACGCATAAGACATCATCCATGCGGTTGGGGTAGAGCATGATGCAAAAAAAAAAAAAAATCTTGCCCTCAAACTTGCAACAAAGCTTCAGGGGGTTGATATGACCTTTAAAGCATCCTTCCAAGCCCATCTTGACATCATGAAACCATGTAAATTAATCAACAAGACTCAACACACAACATCAACTTGACCTCTATCAAGGTTGTAACTCAAATTCAGATGAGGCCTTGTTACATCATGACATCTCTTTTACAGACCTTTTGATACTATGAAAACATTTTATACCATCATGACAACCTTCAACAAGTATACGACAGACTCAAGATGATACATAGTGACTCATGAATACATGACTTACAACAAGTGACATCAATGGCAACACAAAAATGCCAATAAACTCCCCCTTTGCCAATGATGTCAACATGTAGCTTCTGAAGATAATTATTACATTTACATGCCACAATATGAAGCTGAGCACTTACAAAAATCATTCTCTCTACCTCTTTGACATCAATGGCAAGGGGTTCTACATGGCAAATGAAAATACATAGGACAATGTGATACGTAGCCACTGATGAAGTACTCCCCCTGAAGGGTCGCAACAAATACTCTCCCTGAGTTGTTGAATATTCTCCCCTGAACATACTTGATACCACACCATATTGAAGAAGAAATATAAATGAAGAAGAAATCCATCTTGAAATGAATAAGAAGAAGCAAGAAAATAGTTCATAATGATTTGAAAGGCATGCAAACAACCAACCACCACCCATTTTCCAAATTTTGTAGCTAAAAGTGCTCCGGGTGGTAGGCATATGACAATAGATAACTCCATGAAAAACTCCTCAATGCCTTCAAAAAGGCACAACACCCATCTTCTCTCCAAGATATTCAAATTTCTCCTTTGGAAGTGCTTAGTGAAGATGTCAGCAATTTGTTCATCTAAAGAAACATACTTCAACATCACAACTTTGTTAGCTACTTGTTCTCGTAGAAAATGATATTTGACTGGTATGTGCTTGGTCTTGAAATTAAGAACTTGATTTTCAGAGATGCTTATTTCACTTGTGTTGTCTACCATGATAGGAAGAGGCTCTTCATACTCAATATGCATGCCTTGAAGAGTTTACTTCATGCATAGTATGTGTGTACAACAAGAGTTTGTTGCTATATATTCAGCTTCAATAGTGGATGAAGAGATAGAACTTTGTTTCTTGCTTGCCCAGGAGACTAAAGAATATCCCAAAAAGTGAGTTTCTACTTAAGTACTTTTCTTGCCATCAATACTACTAGCCCAATCAGCATCAGTAAAAGTAATCAAACTGAAATCTTTACCTTTGGGATACTATAATCCATAGTCAAGAGTGCTTTGAAGGTACTTGAAGATCCTTTTTACAACATCAAGAAGAGTCTCCTTTGGATTAGCTTGAAATCTTGAGATCAATCCTACAACTTGCATAATATCAGGCCTATAAGCAGTTATATACAAAAAGTTTCCAATCATGGAATGATACATGGTTTTATTTATCTCTAGGAGTACACACTAGTTTGCAATCTTCCATGCCAAATTGCTTTAATTTCTCTCTAAGATACTTTGATTGAGAAATGAAAATGCCTTTATCATCTTGAATAACTTTCAAACCAAGGAAGAAATTTAACTCACCCAACATTGACTTCTCAAATTCCTTTTTCATTTCTTGTGAAAATTTGTGGCCCATCTCCACCAAATCACTCCCAAAGATAATATCATCTACATACACAACAATTATTAGAAAATGATCACCTTCAAACTTGATATATAAATTGTTGTCCGTGGATACCTTTTTGAAGCCTTGTTGTTGTAAATGTTTATCTACCTTTGCATACCATGCCCTTGGAGCTTATTTCAAGCCATAAAGGGCCTTTTTCAACCTGCACACTTGATTCTTATCATCACCCAATTAAAAACCTTCAGGTTGTTCTATATAAACTTCCTCTTTTAGATCACCATTCAAGAAAGTTAATTTAACATCCATTTGATAAACTTTAATTTTCTTAAACCATGTAAAAGCCAACAACATTCTTATTGTATCTAACCTAGCTACAGGTGCAAAAGTTTCATCAAAGTCAATACCTTCTACTTGAGTATATCCTTTTCACACAAGTCTTTCTTTATTCCTTACCACCTTGCTTTCTTCATTTAGCTTTTTCTTGAACACCCACTTGGTTCCAATGACATTTTTGTCCTTTGGCCTTGGCACAAGCTCCCATGCATTGCTCTTCTCAATTTGATCTAACTCTTAATTCATTGGACCCAATTTTGATCTTCTTTAGCCTCATTGAAATTTTTGGGATCTATTTGAGACAATAATGAAAAAAGTGCTTGATTGAAGCTATCCAACAAATTCCTCCTTGTTTTAACTCCAATAGGTTTGTTCCCAAGAATTTGAATTTCTAGGTGTTTCTTTCAGATGCAACTTGGTGGAGCCTTCTTTGTAGTGGAGGTCCTCCTTCCTTCTTCCTCTTCTTCATCCTTGTCATAAATTTATTGGTCCTCATATTCAATGAAATCATGATCATTTGCAACATCTTTGGAATCATTAGATTTAGGCAAATCTTCATTAACAACAATACCAATACCTTAAATTACCTTATTGGTTCTCTTGTTGTAAAATTTGTATCCTTTCTCTTGAAGGAATAGCTAAGGAATATTCCCTCATCAGCTCTTGGTTCAAATTTTCCAAGCTTGGCTTCAGTCCTCTTGACGTAGCACTTAAATTTTCCAAGCTTGGCTTCAGTCCTCTTGACGTAGCACTTTCTCCCAAGTACTTTGAAGTGGTCAACTTTTGTTAGTATAGTTATTGTAATGAGTATAATTTATATACCATATTAATATAAAATTTAGGTTTAAGGATTGGTGAGATTGTTTTTGTTTAAAACAGCGAAAAATGTATAATTATATAGCGATAAAATAAAAGAGATGGGTTTTATTTATGTTATATTATAAACATTGATATATAATTACTATAAATACTTAGTTTAAGTATATATATTTAAAGAAGATAAAAACTTAGTTAAAGTATATATTGGTGTTGTTATTTGTATATTTTATTTTTTAATGATAACATTTTAACCAAATAAAATATATAGTTAAATTTTATTTTTTATGAGTTTGTTTTGTTTGTGAATTTTGGAGGGAAGTATTTAAAAGTAATGGTTGAATATGTAACGTTTACATTGCTAGAACTCAACTTTTTACAATGCTTTCGTGATGATTATGGTTAGCTCTCATGCTTTTGAGCTATATTTCATTACTATTGAGTCATCACCAAATTTCATTTTTTTCTTTGATTATTGTTTTTAAGAAAAACTTTGTAAATCATCTCTCTACTCAAATTTATTTATTACCTATCCTATCTCAACTCACATCTATGCCCTGAGTAAAAAAATGAAGAAATTCAAAGTTACTCTTACAAGAGCAAGGGCAACACCTCATTAGCTCTCTTATCTTTACTAGGTCAATTCTCTTATTTATTTAATATAAGGGCATTAGATCTCTTATCTTTAATGCATGGGCATTCAATAAGGGACCCATTAGCTATCTTACCTTTAATATCTTTAATTATTTAATCATATTGGTTCAAGAGGTTCCAATCTTGTTCATAAGATTGGTTCAAAAGTCTCCAATCTTGTTTTTCGTAATAATGACACTTAATGTATCGACAAAAATAGAGTCTTTATCATCAACATGTTATTTTACAAATTAAATGGATCATATGTTAGTTTGCAAATTCCAAATATTAATGGCCAAAATAAAATAGCTGTGAATGTGGATATGAGTGTGTGAAATATGCACTTATTAAGATTCACATTGAATGCACATGGTCTACTCACCATGTTATGAATGATGACATGAAGGCAATGTACTTTGCATAGCAATAGTGATGTGTATTTTGTTGGATGAGTGTTGATGTGTATTTGATAAAGCAACTCACTCATGTGATAGACGATATTAATATCTTATGGTGTATGACAATGTAAACATTATATATATATTTTATAAATGTAAAATAACAATTTTTTATAATAAATATTAAAATTTAAATAATAAAATAAAATTTAATATAATTATTTTAAATTAAAAATAATAATATTTTTTTTTAAAATATGTGAAAAAATAAAATTGGAAATTATTTTGAAAAAATTATAATATTTTCATATTAATATTAGAAAAATGTTAGTAGAGATTAGAGGTAGAGACAATTTGGAAGGAAGGATGGAGATACGAAACCTTTTACGGACAATGTCTAATATGGGCTAGGGTTTACCTACAGACCCTGCACTGACAGAGTCTGCTCAGCTTTTTTGTACCGCCTTGGTTGGACATTGCTGTCATTTTCTCGTGATGCCCTTCACTTGATTTTGTTTCCCCTTTGTTGCAGCCCTCATTCTTTATCCCGTGATTCCGTCGTGACTCTGCTCGTTTCCTTTCTCCACAGCTCGGTTCAACATCAACAACAAAGGTCTACTACTCCCAGTGGTAGTCGACGTGTCATTTTCGGTAGACATTTATGCAGTTAAATTCGGTTGACTACACAGATGACCCTGTCGCTGATGTCTCCATTTGGACAACCCACCCCTCTATCTCGGACGGAATGTTCCCTCTCCGCAGTGATTTGTCGGATGTCATTGCACCTCTGCCATCGATTTCGGGTCCCTTATGCCCAGTCGTTACCCTACCTGAGGACCCCCTCTCCTGGACAGTTACCCCTCCCCCATCACTGACATCCCTACAATTTTTGGCTCGTTGCATAGGCCCTGACCTCACCTCGGGCTCCTCGGGTTACACACTACATCCTCTGTCCACCTGTTCACACTTTCCTACATCTTCCCCTTCTGGTGAACCCTCGGTTCTTCCTCATGATACTCCCCTTGCTGCATTTCATACAACTCCCCTCTATGGTTTCTATGCATGAATCCCCACGAATCTGGAAGCAAACTCTTCTGGGTTTGGACTGAATCCTCCAAACCCTCATCTGAACCCACACCACAGCAGCACACAGGTGGACATCAACGACAAGAGCCACAGGTTGGGGAAGAAGCAAAAGTGTGTTAAACCTAGATCCCAAGACATTGCACTTCGATTGGGTGAAGATATCCAGTGGGGTCAAATGATGGACACTGCCGACAGAGTCTTGGTAGGTAGGGTTCAAGGGAGGAGCTATACCATGGCAAGGCTTAAACAATGGACAACAAAAATTTCGAGGCATCATATGGTAGAACTATCCTTCGTACAAACCTTCATCCAGGGTTGGTTTGCACTACACTTTGCTAGAGCTGAACACACCAATTGGGTCCTATCTTCCTTCTGGCACATTGAAAAAGCCCCCATTCTCCTCCGTCAATGGAACCCTCTTTTCAACCCCAAGCGAGAACAGTTGGGCACTAGACCACTGTGGGTTAGATTACCGGGCCTGCACCTCCATTTTTGGTTTGAGGACATTTTCAGGCGCATCAGAAACGCCCTAAGCACCTACCTAAAGCACGATAAATCATATCTAACCACAGGCATCATGGCATATGTAAGGATACTAGTCCATCTTGATACCAAGGATGGGCTATAGGAGCAAATCACTCTGCTATGGAGACATTTCTCATGGGTTCAGATCCTTGATTATGAGGGGGTCCCTTTAGATGTAGGCGATGCCACAAGGTGGGTCACTTATTCAAGGATTGTCCCCTGAATGGAAAAGAAAGGGTAGAGGACAAGGGGAAGATGATCCCTTTCAAGGCTACCAAGGATTCTGAGCACCATACCTCCTCTGAAGCAGCAGTGACAACAACAGTCAAGGAAACACCAAATAACGCAAAGCTCCCTATCGAACTCCGTCTCCTCTATTGACTAGGGCTAGGGTGGTTGCAGCAGCTGCACTACTTCGGGTATGCCCATTTCTAATCCTTGTTCTTTGAATTTCTCTACTTCTTCATGTTTTATTGCATTTTCCGCTGTTGATCACACACCTACTATAATCCATGTTACCTGGTTGGACGTTCCATGCCCTTGATGTTAATGGAGGCTCTGGTGGTATTGCATTGGGGTTCAATTCTAGGACTATCAAACTTTTCAATATCTGGGGAGGTATCAGACACATTAGGGCAGACATCTATTCATTTGAACTTGGCTCTGACATCAGACTCCTCAATGTTTATGGGCATGTCAAAATCGTGGAGATTTCTGGGAGCAACTAAATTATAATTTATGCAAGTGGACAATATAATCCTTAGAGGAGATTTAAATTTCTCAATTGGATACTCCGAATCTTGGGGACATCATGCCCAGATTGACCCTCTATAAGCTTTCTTTGAGAACATCTTGGAGGACCACAATCTAATCGATATACCATGTGCAAGAATACAACCTACTTGGAGGAACAAAAGATTTGGGGAGGATAGGCTTGCTAAAAGACTAGATCGCTTCCTCATCAAAGAGCGACTGCTGAGTATGGGTTATAGCTATAGACAATGGGTTGGATCAGGGCGTATATCTGACCACTCGTCGATATACCTTGAAATCAGAGGAGGCATGAACAAGCCCAAAGCTTGATTCAAGTTCAACTCTACATGGTTGAAAGACGTAGCCTACATAAATATGGTAATATATTATTGGAAGACACACCCTCGTGCTATTAGTGGGAATATAGTTGAACGATTCACTCATAATCTAAGGGAGATGAAAAGATTATCAAAAATTGGGCACACAACAAGAGATTGTTGGATGAACAAACCCTAAGGGACATTGAAGCTGAGATAGTTGCAATGGAAGATGAGCAAGGGTGGGGACACACAACTCCTGATTAGAAGGAGACGCTCAAATCCTTAGTAGCATATAGAAGCAAAATTTTAAAGGATAAGGAAGAAACTTGGAGGCTGAGAAGCAGAGCCATTTGGCTGCTCGAGGGAGATGATAACACAAAATTCTTCCACAAATATGAAAATGGCCGAAAAACCATGAACACCATTTGGCATCTGACAAATGAGCAGGGGATTAAAGTAAATACTTTCCAGCAATTAGCCACCCTGGCCACATCTCACTACAAGCAGCTATGCAAAGCTCCTCCCAATGCTACGTTGGCCGAAATTATTAGAGTGGCACAACTATTTCCTCGGTTCGTGGATCAGGAGGCTGTAATGGATCTCAACAAGAAGGTCACTATGGGTGAGCTCGAGGTTACTTTGAAATGATTCAAGCGAGACAAGAGCCCAGGACTAGATGGCTGGTCGGTAGAGTTCTATATTGCTTTCTTTGAACTTCTGGGTGATGATCTACTTAAGGTGATTGAAGATTGTCAAATCACTGGGAGGATGTATGAGGCCTTCAACTCCACATTCATTGCACTTATCACTAAATATGATAATCCCACCTCATATGCTGACTTCTGTCCCATATCCCTCTACAAATTCATATATAAAATCATTGCTAAGATCATAGCTAATCATCTTCACCCCATCTTATCGTCCCACATTTCCTCAGAACAGTTCGCTTTTCTCTAGGACCAACAGATACATGAAGCTGTTGGAACTGCACAAAAAGTGATGCACACTATACAGACGAAGAAATTGAAAGGTATGATCCTCAAGGTAGACCTCTCCAAAGATTTTGATCGAAAAGCTGGTTATACATATGAATGCTCTTAACACACCTTGGATTTCCCAAAGAATTTATTCAATGGATGATGTGTTGCATAACAAACATATCTTTCAGTGTACTTATTAATGGATTGACATCACCCTTCTTTCACTCAGAAAGAGAACTCATGCAGGGAAGCCCTCTGTCCCCCTTCTTGTTTATGCTTATTATGGAGGTGTTGTGGCCACAACTACCACCCTATTGAAACCTACCCTGGTAGCAATTTTGAATGGGTCCCCTAGAAGTTTGATCTTTCACTTCTCTGAACAATAACTCCCCGAATGATCTGTTTTATCCCAGGGATTTTAACTCTTTTCCGAGTCAAATCTTCAATTCTTAATGGTTAAGGCCCCCTTAATAAATCTCTGCTGCATGATTCATCCATAAATCTTTCTCGCCTTTCATTCATATCATTCATCGATACTTTTTCAACCCTCAAAACCTCCCATCACGTCCTTATTTCTATATCAATGCCTTGATAATAGAAATACTATACAACATGCATAAATTACCCTTTCCGCTTATCGCAATCAACACTGATACACAATGCGCACCATGTTACACCGGACCCGCCAACATTATTAACCATAACACATATTTATTTCAAGTCCGGAGCCCATCACATATCACAATCGGTGGAGTCCAAGGCCTATATATAAGGCGCACCGTGATCTACCGGACCCGACAGGATCATTAACCACAATATATATATTTTCGGGTCCACTCCCCCCAATCAAAAGTTGAAATCGGTGGAGCCCGGGGCTTATACATGAGGTGCACCGTGATATACCAGACCTACTAGGACTATTAAACACGACATATATATTTTTTGGGTCCGGCCTATCACTAACGCAAACGGTAGTCGGCGAAAGTAAATCCCATGCGATATGCGAAGGGGCGATGAGCAGACCTCATGATCATTATACGCTTGGGTGCATAATATTTGAAGTCTAGCGTTATGGTCCAGCCGTGGGTTTTCCCGTGTTTTCCTGTGTATTTGATAAAATGTTGTGGTTCGGGTTTTCAAAGGAAAATCCGATATGACAGGCCCACCGGAACTATTAACCGCAACACATATATACTTCAGGTCCGGCCTATCGCGAAGCGCAATCGGTAGAGCCCAAGGCTTAAACATAAGGTGTGATGCGATTATAGGACCCGCCGATGATTATAGATCTGTGGTTATATTATTTGAAGTCCGGCCTTATGGTTCGGCCACGGGTTTTACCGTGTATTCCCATGTATTTCGATAAAATGTTGTGGTTCGGGTTTTCAAAGGAAAATCCCGTAGAGTGAATGGTTGACTTTTGAAGCATTGTCAAAGCAATCCTTGAGTGAAAATGAATATTGTGGGCAACGAGAATACGTGTCACAGCAGATTTGGTGGTTTGATAATTATAGTTGCTCTGCGCTGCATGATTAAATATAAACTGTGGTTGAATGCAAGGTTTGTTTATGAGCATGTTTGTCATATTTCTCATAATCATAGCTAATATGAATTATTTTTGCAGGCGAGTTCGAGTGGACCTGGTAGCCAATAAAGGCGATTTATATCAAGATGACACCTTTGCACCATCGATGTCGATATTGCAAAGACATATTCTACAGAAAGGGATATGAACCACCATAGTGCATAATGGAGGCACGTGCCATGTCAAGAGGAAGCACAACGCTGATACATCAAGATGTTATTACCTCCAAACACACCTTTAATCCTTCCAGATGTGGGATGATGAGCGCAGTGTCTTCAGTTTCCTTCATGAAATGATAGGGAATAACGTCCGGTCAATACAGGTGTGAAGGGATGACACGTAGTCATCCTCTTTTAATCAACATCTATTCATTTCCACAGGAAATGAAGTGCTCTAGCAGATATGCCCTCTACGTGTCAGCAGTTACACTGATTGTTCTACGGTTGTATATTATGATTTGTATATTGAAAAGAGAAGGGAGGTGAAAGGTTAAGGGAGATCGAGGTTCAGTTTCTTCTGCATAAATATTAACTCTGAAGATGAAGGGTGAATTTTTTTTGGGCAGAACAACTTTTGATTTATTGTGAATAAAGAAGACTGTTTGGTTGAGAAAGAGCCTTTTTCAGATTCATTTGCCTCTTCTTTCATGTGTTTAGAATCAGGATGTTGTTGTTGGCATAAATATAAATGTGATTTGTTTTGCACATATTGATAACAGACAGTTCGTGACTAGTCTTGGTTATTCAAATATGATTTGTTACCATGCTTAATTCATGAGCAATTGTTGATTCGAGACCTTGTTAAACATTAGTTGCAAGTTTTATTTGTATGGAAAGGAATGTGTGTTGCTATATAAGTAATTAGTTTGCAATTAATATTTAATACAACCTTGTTCATCTGTGAACCATTAATTAATTCATTAGGACCTGGGATCTATATATGATGTTTAACCTCCTTTTGTTATGCTCCTGCAGGATAGATTAGAATAGTTAGGACTAGCATAAGTAGTTAGAATTTGATACATACAGGTTAGTTGTTTCATTTGTTGATTTAATTGAAGTCTTCCTCCAAGAAGAAATCTTTCAACACATATAACAGTTTACGGGATCCTACAAAACCCATCAGAACTAGCCATTCCAAACGAAAGCAGATCTAATTGGGGTCTGCAATCGGGTTAGTTACCCTTGTTGGCATAGCGAACATTCGCCGTGTCAACAAATTGGCGCTAGAAGGAGGGCCTAAACCGCAGTCCATAGCTTTTTATGATTTAATCTATAAGTGTCACACATGGATTCGAAAATATTAATGCATGGATCGTAAAGGTAAATAAAGATCCTTTCTTCCATTTGGAAAAGCCTCATTTTGAAGAAACAGAGATCCCTCTAAGTCCCGTCCTTGGGTCACCCGAAGAAGAGACACTGTGGGAGTATCCTGTCACTCAAGAACAACCAGTCAGAGTACTTACTCGGACTTAAACTCATTCCCTCTTTCAGCTCCCCATCTTTCACTTTTTACCTCCGACAACTAAAAGAAAGCCAAGGATCTATTCCATAAACGAAGAGACATCTACAGCTCCGTCTCTTGAAGATATTGTGCTAGAGTCCTTGCAAAATATCGACACTCCTTGGGAAGAAATTCCTAAGGATCCACTCTTTGAAGGTAATCCTTGGCCCGATTTGGAAAATCCTAATAAAGAATGCCTTCAAGAAACCTTCAACCAGAACCTCCCTATCCATAGTATGGCTAACGTTCCTCTTCCAGGTGGGAATTAGCTTCAACTGGGTGGGAACCAACTCCCACCTCCTCCGGGAGCACTCCCTCCCTGGCTTGCTCAGGATGCCGTAGTGGTACCTGGGCAGCAACATCCCTTAGCCAAGAGTGCAGAAGGAGTACTGCCTAAATTCGACCTTGAGAGGGGAGACACCGCTGATAACCATATTCACTCTTTCTTCCTAGCCGTGCGCATGTTGGGGGTAGTCGATGAAGATGTAGTATGTCGATTATTCCCTTTTACTTTGATTGGTGCGGCCTCCTCATGGTACTTTAGCTTGAGAGTAGGGTCGATCACCTCATGGGTTGCCTTTCAAGAGGCCTTTTTAGACAAATTTGGTGATGACAAAACACCTGTGGCCTTAGTTTTAGAACTATCCCGTTTGAAAATGGGAACCAAAGAAAAGGTCAAGGATTTTAACGTCCAGTTCAACACTTTGTTCAACAGAATCCCGACTAACGCTAGACCTACTGAAGAGGTGCTCATGGAATTCTACATCAATGCTCTCCCTATCCCTATTGCAACGTGGTTCAAAAGGAATAACGCACAAAACTTACAGGGTGCTATTGATGAAGTAATAAAAGTCGAGAATGAAATGATCAGTCTCACAACATGTCATCATACAACCGAAGAAAAGAAAGCCTCTCAATCATCTAAGAAGAATAATTGGAGTGATAACAAAGGGGCTAAAATCAAATAAAAGGATACCACAGATGTGGAAGGTTTGCATTGAATCATTAAGAAATTGACAAACATAGTCATCGATATGAAAAGAATTCTGGAGAGAGTACAAGTGGGAATGGAGGATATTATAACAACAGAAAATCTTTCAAACTTTTCTATCGTAAGAAGATAGAAGGTGGTCATGGTCAACTTGCATTGCCTGCTCCACCCAATGAAGGGAATTTAAATATGGAAGAGTTGTCTCTTATCGGATCGCTCCTTAACAACGAAGAACCTATAGTGGAGCTGGAGCCAGAACAAGAAAATGAGGAAGAATACCAAGTTGAAGAGCCCTTGGAAGAAGAATCTCAAATAAATGTACTATGGGATTTCTATACAAATGAGAACGACGATGAAGAAGGAGATAGTACGACAGAAATCCACACTAATGAATTCCACACACGAAGTAAGGGGCCACTTGCGGGCATGATGAAGCCTGTAGACCAGACAAGGAAATATGTTCACCCTTTGAAGCCATCCACTCCCAAAGTTCCTATTGAGAAAGGTAGAACTAATGGTGAGTCCAAGAATAGTCTAGTTGTGAACTGTCCACAAAAAGATAATACATCTTTGACTGCAACGAAGGTGACTCAAAATGATAAACTCCCGCCTAATAATGGAAAAACAGGCATGTTTACTCTGCCCTACCCTATTTATAACATTGACTATAATATTGTGGATTATCTTAAGAAATCTCGAGCTAATCTTACATACTTCGATTTGCTAAAATTAACGTAGCAAAGAGATCTTCTCTTGAAAGCTATGAATGAACGGAACTGCATATCTCCTACCAATCCAAGTAGTCAAACCAAAGCTTCGGTGTCCAGACCTGTTAATACCTCTAGTACATCCCAAAGGCCACCAGCCATGGAAGCCACTGTATCAAAAGTAAATCAAACGCCCCAAGATTTCAGTGCAACCATGACAGGAAGGAAATAAAAATCCATGACCCCACCTTTCCTTATCACATTTGAAATCTTCAACATGAACGTACACAATTGCTTGGTAGATTCTGGTGCCTCATCCGCTGCTATGCCTTATGCTGTTGCTAAAAGACTTCGCGCGATACCCGAGAAAATTGGAACTCAAATTATGCAATTGGAAAGAACGAATGTGAAAGTAATTGGGGAATTGAAAGACATGTTGGTTCGGATGGCTACTAAACCACAGTACACACAAGTCATTGATATAGTGGTAGTCGACATACCTGAGGCTTATGGAATGCTGCTTAGTAGGGACTGGTCAGCAAAACTGAATAGATATTTCTCAACTAGTTGGTCCCATCTCTTGCTGCCTCAGAAAGGAAAAGGTGATATGCTAGGTGTTGATCGAGAAAGATACATGAAGTATGTGGTGACAGAACGAAATGACCCCAATGAACCTGTCATGTTTACCAACTCTATCCTTGGGAATTATAGTTTCGATGTTTGTGCCATCGAAACCTGTTTCAGAGAATTCCATGAAAAGACAATTGAAGAAACTGTGACAAACACACAATTGGAAGCTCTCCCTTGCAATCCAACTGATGGATTATCTTGTATTATTGTAGATGATAGGACTAATTTCGTAGAAAGCAGTTCAATTGATGTAACATTAGATTCTATATTTTAGACACTCTATTTTGATGGCTCTAACTTCCTTGAAGGTGCAGGTGCTGGGAGTATTCTCATTGACCCACAAGGGAACCAACATATGATGGCCAGCCGGTTGGAGTTTGCATGCACCAACAACATGACAAAATATAAAGGTTTGCTATAGGGCCTGAAGAAAGCCATTGATATGAAGGTGAAAAATCTTAGAGTTTTTGGTGACTCACAGATAATCGTCGACCACGTAAGGAAAAGGATACATTGCAATTTTCCACACCTAGTAAGATACCAACATGAGGTATGGAGTTTAATTGAAAATTTTGATTCTTTTAATATCACATACATACGTCGAGGGAAAAATCAAGATGCCGATCTGATGGCTAGTATGGCCTTAAAACTATTGCTTGATCTTAGATTAAACAAGAATAAATATTATGTTTTATTGATTTTCAGACCATCCGTGCCTGATGAAATCTCAAACCGGCAGGTGTTCGAAGATGGCGAGAAAATCCTTGAGTTCTTACACTGCGAAAAGACATTCAAAAATGCAGTCATTGATGAAAAAGAGCATGACAAGCTTATGAATGAGAGGAAATATGAGGAAAAGGATCAGTCCAATATAATTCCCAAGTTAGTTGTCAAGATGGAGCACTTGTATGACGTACATGATAAATTCAAGAAGCCGACTAACTGCAAAACTCATAGCTCATCCATGAAGTATGAATTGATCAACCTTGGAACCAAAGAACACTCAAAAAATTATTAATTCGGGATTAGGATGCTCTTGTCATGAAATGGTTGCGTTTGTTAAGTTGTTTAAAGAGTATAAGGATGTCTTTGCATGGACATATGGCAACTTAAAAACCTTTGATACCATCATTATGCAGCATGTGATTTCGTTGGAGAAGGATGTTAGGCCATACCAACAAAAGCTTCGCAAGATACATCCAAGCCTGGAACCATTGGTGAAGAAAGAATTAAACAAAATTCTGGACGCCGACATCATTTTCCTGTCAGGCACACCCATTGGGTAGCCAATCTCATGCCAATAAGAAAGAAAAATGGAGACATCAGGTTATGTATCGATTTCAGAAACCTGAACAAAGCATCGCAGAAAGATAACTATCATGTCCCTTCTATGGAACACATTCTTCAGTGCGTTTTTGGGTCTGAAATGTTGTCCCTATTGGATGGTTTTTCGAGATATAATCAAGTGTTGGTGGCGAATGGAGATCAACTCAAGACAACCTTCAACACTAAATGGGGCACTTACGCATATCGTAAAATGCCTTTTGGACTTATTAATGTGGGCACCAGATTCCAGAGAGCTATGGACATAACTTTCCGAGGATTGATTAACAGATCAGTAGTAGTGTACATGGATGACATTACTGTGTATTTGTATCACAAAAGGGATCATATCTATCACCTGAAACAAATTTACGAAAGATGTTGAAGGTATGGAATATCATTGAATCCCAAGAAGAGCGTTTTCGCAGTTACAGAAGGGAAACTATTGGGTCACATCCTCTCTAAAGAAGGGATTGTTATTGATCCCGAAAGAATAGAGACCATCATGAGAATACAACCCCCTGCAAATAAAATGGCAATGAAATCTTTCTTCGGGAAAATTAATTTCGCTAGGAAATTCATTTTGGGTTTCGCAGAAATAGTGCATCCCATGCAACTAATGATGAAGAAAGACGTTGTGTATAGGTGGAGTGATGAAGCTAAGAAATTGTTTCAGCGAATTAAGGAGATCATCGCAGAGGCTCCTGTGTTGGTCAGCCCCAATTTCGACAAGGAATTCTTATTGTACACTTTCGCTTTTGATGTTTCATATGTTGCAATCCTCACCCAAAAAAATGATGATGGAAATGAAGTCCCTATCTCTTATATGAGCTCTAATCTTCAAGGAGTAGAACTGAACTACCCAGACATGGAGAAACAAGGTTTTGTGGTTTTTAAAGCCGTGAAACATTTCCGCCCTTATTTATTAAAGGTTAGGACTAAAGTAATCGTTCCCCACCCTGCTGTAAGAGCCCTCTTCATGCAGAAAGAAATGGGTGAACTAAGAGGGAATTGGATAGCCGCCCTTCAAGAATACGACCTTGAGATTAAGCCTGTGAAGATAGTTCGAGGGCAGGGATTGTGTGAGCTTGTGGCAGAAGCCTTGACGGATAAAGAAGGGGCATCTGAAGAACCAAAAGTGCAGAGCATACATAATGCACAAGTAGAATTCAGGGAGGATCCCCTATGGATTAATGAGACGCTGATGTGTGAGAGCGAAACGTCGGAAGTCCCTTTGGACCCTGAGTCGTGGTATTACGACATACATTTTTATTTAGCACGGGGATCATGTCCCAATCACATGGATGCATCACGAAGGAGAGCGCTCAAATTGAAATCTAATTAGTATCACTTGGCCAATGACACATTATACAGAAAAAATTATTATGGAGTTTGGTTGAGGTGTTTGGAGAGGGATGACGCCGATCATGTCTTGAAAGAAATGCACGACGACCCAGCAGGTGTTCACTATGGTGGGGAGACCACTGCTCACAAAATATTACGAGCTGGATATCATTGGCCCACAATGTTTAGAGACTCGCATGCTTACACTCGAAAATGTGTATGTCAAATGATCGTAGGATGAGAAAGAAAACGAGCCGTTCCCCTCAGGCCTGTTATGATTTATCGCCCGTTCCAGCAATGGGGCCTAGATGTCATAGGCGAGATCACTCTGAACTCTTCACAACAACATAAGTATATACTTATGGCGACTGACTACTTCACTAGATGGACCGAAGCCATCCCGCTTCAGAAGGTAAATGAAGCCGAGGTAATATCATTTATTGAGAAATTTATTATTAGCACGTTTGGCATCCCTGATGCTCTCATATTTGACCACGCTTCTTACTTTTCATTACTGAAATTGACTGAATTTGCTATTGATAAATCCATTCACATAAGTTATGCATCAAACTATTACCCCCAGGGAAATGGAGTTGTAGAGTCCTCAAATAAAAACATCATCTACATAATCCATAAATCTGTTGCCAACAACCATACGAATTGGCACAACGCTCTAACAAATGCCCTTTGGGCTGATAGGGTCACCCCAAAAGTAGCATTAGGAAATTCCTCATACTTCCTCATCTATGGATAGGAAGCCATCCCGCCTCCCAAAGTTACCCTTCCCTCTTTACAACTCTCCCAAGCTTCAAGAGGAACCCCTTCAACCTTACTTCAAAAAAGGATCAACCAACTGGTGAGTGATCCGAATTGGATCCTTAAACACTCTTATAGTTTCCTAAAATCCGTAAAACTCATACCAAAGTTTCAAAGTGCTATGGATGTTGAGCTTATCATAAATAACCTCTGGACAATGGAAATTTGTTGTCAGCAGGGAGCAACGAGGATCCTCAGTCAAAGCGCGCGGACTGTTGGCCCATGGTAACCGCGTGCTGGCAAAAATTGGCAAAACGAGAAGTCAGATCCAGAAACGGAGGCAGTTTCTGATATGCGATTAGCGCTAATGGCATATCGCAGGGTGTCCCCCTCAGTGAAGGAAATCCCCAAGCGCTTGGTCACGGGGAAAAGCATAGAACTGCACGAAAATCGCCGATTCCATCAGAAGGCAGGCCCCATGCTAAAATTGGCAGGATATCGAAAGGCCCTCAAGCAGTAAGCGAGTTTGACCGAGTCCCGCTCGATTCCATACAACGGGTGACATGTGTCCAACATATGAGAGAAAATCACACTCATCGCGTGGGTAAAGGGCATGCTACTTACCCACGCGATATGGACGGAGACCGTAGGATCTGGAGGCCCCAAATCAATGGCAGAGAAGCAATCCAATGGGTGACCAGATTTGATAGGGAAATAGGCTGAGGCAGATAAGATTTGAGATTTGGCATGACTGATGAGTTGGAAGAGGGAACAGTTTCATGGGCAATCTTGGAGCAACAGAAATAACGATCGTTCAAAAGAGAGCTGACACTCAGTTCATGAGGAAACAGGTGGCCACCTCTCTGTGAAGTGTTACAGTGATGATGATGCAGAGCAGGGGAATTCCAACGGACAGAGGTAGGTGATCTAGAAAGCCGGGAAGCAGAAATGAACAGTTAGGGAGCAAATTGGCTTTAAGCCATGAATAGATGGAGAAAGTAGAGAGGAGGCAGTAAAAGAGAGAAAAGAGAGAGAAGAAAAAAAAATTGCAGAGAACAGAGAAGCAGAGCTGACCTGCAGAGCAAAGGCAACATCGAGCAGACAGAGACAGAGAGAGAGTTCAAGAGTCTGTGAACTCCAGAGAAGGATTGAGAGGTTAGAGCAACTCCTTTGTGTATACCTGTCAGGTAATGAGCATCGAATTGGACTCATACCACTGAGAGAATTTGAGGTCGAGTTTTAGTAAGGGGAGTATATGTACTCTAGAGACTTGGGGGATCCAAGTACAACCCTACTAATCATTATCTGTTAAGTGAGACTCAATTTGAGCTCACTGTTGTAAAACTCTACTTTTTAAGACACAATAGAAAGGCCACCACTGAAGGCTGGACCAGGAGATGTAGCCCAGGAGGATTGGGTCAACTCCTTATTAAATTTGTTGTGTTTATGTGTTTGCTTACTATGTTCTCTTACTATTTTAGTGTCTGTGTATTTCACAATCGTATCGATCCGTTACATAAAATAACATAGACATCCCCTAGCACATAAGTCTGTAATACCTTCATTAATTAACTGAGATCATTTACGAGTGATTTTAGATCAAGTGCTATCAGAGCTTCTAGGTTGTTTAGGGTTAGACAAGCTTGTGGTAGATTTTGTTGTTGAATGCTAACTAGATCAAAGCTTAAATTAAGAGAAGGAGAGTTGGTTGAAACTAATCCAGAAATTGGAAGAGTTTATTCCAAGAAGAAAATGTCAGAAGAAAATCCCTTGGAATCAGATCCCTAGTTCATGGATAGTTTTATGACCTTGAAGTCAATGGTGGAAGAAATGTATAGGGACTTTAGGAAAATTAAAGATGAAGACTCATCAAGCTCCAACCAAGACAAAGGAGTAGAAGAGTCTCTCCTCCATGACCACTCTAAAGGAAAAGGGAAAGGAGAAAAATTTCTCACAGCTCCTAATAGCCCTGAAAGTAAAAAGAAGACATCTCTAATTAAATTAGATGTTAAATTTGATTTACCAATATATGATGGAGACTTGAATGCAGATAAGCTGGATAATTGGATCAGACAAATTGCTGTTTATTTCAGAGTGCAGGGTATTGACTCAGACAAGAGTAAGATTCAGCTAGCCAGCCTACGCCTTAGAGGCACTGCCTTGGTATGGTGGGAAGGTAGGGCACAAGCTAACATGAAGAAAAATGGTAAGATTCTTTCTGTTCGGAGTGAATTTGTTTCTGCAATCAAAAAGCAGTTCTATCCACTAGCTTACATATAGTAAGCCATGATGAGTTGGAAAACTCTTCACCGATTGAAAGGGAAAAATATACAAGGTTACACCCAAGAAATTAGGAAAAGAGCTTTGATTCTAGGAATTTCATTAGACTCACCTGAGACTCTGTTGAAGTACATAGGTGGTATACACAACTACATGAGGCACACTATCCTCATGTTTAATCCCAATAGTATATATGAGGTATCTGTTCAAGCTACACATCTAGAAGTTAGAGGAAAGTATGGGAACCCAAAAGTTGGGGGATCATCCAATCCCATTGCAAGCAAGAATAAGGAGAAAAGAAAATAGAAATGGAAAGAGAGGAAGGCAAACACTGCACAGAAAAGAAAGTCTTCATGCACTCACTGTAAGAAGGATGGGCATGATGATGAACACTATTGGATTCTTCATTCGGAGCTGAGACCTAAGAAGTTTGAGGGCAAGAAGAAGAAGACTGTTGTAGCTATTCAGAAAGATTTAGGGTCGGACTCAAGAGATGAAACAACCATTGCAACCATAGGTATAAAATGTTGTCCACTTTAGAGAATGTAGAAATCAAGAAGCAAGTGCAGGAGTTGCTCTAGAAGGGGTTCATCAGACCTATCACATCACCATATGGGTCTCCAATCGTTTTGGTAAGAAAGAAGGATGGCTTGTGGAGAATGTGCATTGATTACCGAGCACTGAATAAGATAACAATAAAAAATTGTTATCCCCTTCCTCACATGGATGATCTATTAGATTAATTGAAAGAAGCTATTTATTTTTCCAAGTTAGACTTTCATAGTGGATATCATCAGGTTAGAGTTGTAGAACAAGATGCATGGAAGAATGCTTTCAAAAGAAAGCAGGGATTGTATGAGTGGCTGGTTATGCCTTTTGGCTTAACTAATGCCCTCACTACTTTCATGAGAATAATGAATGATGTACTCAGACCTTTTCTTGATGATTTTTTTATTGTATATCTGGATGACATTCTTATATTTAGCAAAACATGGGAGGAACATTTAAAGCATGTTAATCAAACATTAGATGTTTTGAAAAGAGAAAATTTTTATGTTAAACTCTTAAAATGTGAATTTGGAAAAACATCTTTGAATTATCTGGGTCATATAATAGGGGGTGGTGAATTGAAGATAGATCCCTCTAAGGTGGCAGTGATTGTAAACTGGCCTAAACTGAAATTTGCTACAGAAGTTAGAAGCTTCTTAGGGGCAGCACAATATTGGACAAAGTTCATTTCTAACTTTTCTTTAATTGCAACTCCCATATATGCCTTAACAAGATTGAACAAGGTGTTTCAGTGGGGAGGCAAACAACAGAAAGCCTTCGACACCTTGAAAGAAACGATTAGTACAGCACCAGTACTAGCATTGCCTGATCTTCAAAGACCATTTGAGATCCAAATGGACGCTAGTGACTATGCCATGGGAGCAGTGTTGATACAACACGGTAAACCCATATGTTATGATTTTGAGACATTTAATTCTATAGTAGTTAACTATCCCATATATGATAAAGAATTGTATGCATTAGTATAGAGTGTGAAAAAATGGAAACATTGCTTAATGGGAAAAGAGACAGTTATACATATTTATCATCAACCACTTCAATATCTACACGCCCAAAATAAGTTGCAGCAATCAAGACACTATAGATAGATGGGTTTTCTACAACAGTTTCATTTATTCATTAGATATAAAAAGGGAATACACAATAAAGTTGCAGATATGTTATCTAGACCAATTATATATGCATCTACTATACTTAAGCATAACTCAGTAAGTTTGTACAACCCTCCATGCGGGGGGTGCAGGGGGAACTTGTCCTCCCCCAGGTGGGGTTCGGGGGGGGGGGGGCGATCCCCCGGCTGGGGGTCCTGGGGCCAGCGGTCCCCCGACGGGGGGTAGCCGCCCCCAAAGCTAAAACATATGTAAAATTGACTTGTAAAAGGGTATAGTATTTCTTAGTCAATTTGGCCAGTTCATTAGGCGGAATGATCTGACGGTAGAACTTATGTTTAGTTTAGGGTTTTTTTCCCAAGAAGCCTCTCTATGTATGAGGGCATTGTATTGGGCTGTGAAATAGATGTGTATTCTCCAAGCGAGAAACAGAAGGTGAGACTGTGAGAGAAACAGAGGATATTAACAAATGGATCTTGCTGTAGGTTGTTATCTTCATTTTGCTGGAATAATAGAAAGGAAGCACTGGCTGTTCGAGGTGGAACGTAGCCAAACTGGGTGAACACATATATTTGTGTCTCTCTGGTTTTATCATTTTCTGTGTTTATATTTCTGCAATATTTCTATGTGTTCCATTGCTCTATAATATATATTTCTAACAACTAGTATCAGAGCCGAAGTCTATTTGGCTGATAAACCTTCGCAGGAAGAAGGGTTCCTCATTCGAGTGGGAGCAATGGCGGAAGATGGTAAGTTTAGGGTCGAGAAATTTAATGGCCAAAAGTTCTCATTGTGGAAGATGCATATGGAAGATTATCTGTATCAGAAAGATCTTTACTTACCATTGGGCAGAAAAACAAAGATGCTGATGGGTATGACAGATGAAGAATGGAACCTTCTCGAGAGAAAGGCACTTGGAATAGTACGGTTGTGCCTCGTAGCGTCATTTTCCTTCAACATTTCGAAGGAAACAATGACAGAGGGTTTGATTAAGGCATTGGAGAAACTATATGAAAAACCCTCAGCCTCAAACAAGGTATTTCTCATGAAACTGTTATTTAATATGAAAATGTCGGAAGGTGGATCTGTTGCAGATCATTTAAATGATTTTAATACTGTTACAAGTCAATTATGTTCTGTAGGGGTAAACTTTGATGATGAAGTTAGAGCTCTGTTATTCTTGTGCTCATTGCCAAAAAGTTGGAATGGTTTAGTAATGGCCATTAGTAACTTTGTTTCTGGATCTAGTACTTTAAAGTTTGACGATGTTGTGAGTGCTATCCTTAGCGAGGAAATGTGATGGAAAAGCTCTAGTGAGACATTGGGTAATGCTTTGAGTGTAGAGTCTAGGGGAAGAAAAATGGAAAGAGGAAAGAGCTCAGGATACCACAGTAAATCAAGGAAAGGAAGATCCAAGTCCAGATCGAGGATAGTGTGTTGGAAATGCGGAAAGAAAGGACACCTAAAGAAAGACTGTAGACCTCAGAAGGGAAAAGAAGGAGATGCAAAACAAGAAAATAATCATGAAGTAAATGTGACAAGTAAGGTGTTACAAGATGCTTTGATTCTTTCTTTTGAAAATATTACTGATTCCTGGGTGGCAGATTCAGGGGCCTCATTCCATGCCACACCTGATAAGAAATACTTTCATGACTATGTTCAAGGAGATTTTGGACAAGTTCGTTTGGGTGATGATAAACCCTATAAAATTGTTGGAATGGGTAAGGTTCTTGTAAAACAGCAGAATGGAAACCAATTTCTACTAAAGGAGGTAAGGCATGTTCCAGATCTAAAGAAAAATCTGATTTCAACAAGGCAGTTAGGCGGTGAAGGTTGTGTGACAACTTTCACAGACAAAGCTTGGAAGGTTACCAAAGGAGCCCTTGTAATAGAAAAAGGCGAAAAGGTTGGTACATTGTATTTATGCAATGGTATTTCTAACTCTATTAATGCTTTAACTTCCAAAGGAGCAAATGCAGCATTATGGCATCATAGGCTCCGACACATGAGTGAAAAGGGGATGAAGATTCTTCACTCAAGGAATTTGTTGCCGGGTTTGAAGAATGTTGATTTGGACTTCTGTGAGAATTGCATTTATGGAAAATAGAAGAGAGTTAGATTTCTCAGAGATGGGAAAGAAAAGAAGAGCAAAAAAATAGATCTTGTGCATACAGATGTATGGGAACCTGCTCAGGTATCATTTCTCAGTGGCTCTCATTATTATGTTACCTTTATTGATGATGCAACTAGAAAAACTTGGATTTATTGTATTCAGAATAAATCTGATGTATTTGATACTTTCAAGAAATGGAAAGCTTTGGTTGAGATTAAGACAAGAAAGAAATTGAAGTGTCTCAGATTAGACAATGGAGGTGAATACTGCAGCAAAGAGTTTGATAGGTATTGTTCAGAGCATGGAATTTGCAGAGAGAAGGCAGTTCCAAGAACACCACAAGAAAATGGTGTGTCAGAAAGGATAAACAAAACAATCATGGAGCGTGCAAGGTGCATGATATTACATGTAGGATTGCCTTTACAATTTTGGGCAGATGCTATAGATACTGTTGCTTATCTAATAAACAAAGGACCTTCAAGTTCCTTGGATGGTGGTGTTCCAGAGGAAGCATGGACAGGTAAAAAGGCAAACTACTCCTTTTTTGAAGCCTTTTGGTTGTGAGACCTTTGTCCACATTAATAAAGAAAATAGAAAAAAACTTGAGGCAAAGTCAAAGAAATGTACCTTTATTGGATATGGTGTTAATGTTTTTGATTATCGCTTATATGACTACGAAAATCACAAAATAATTAGGAGTAGAGATGTAATATTCAATGAAAAGGTCTTGTATAAGAATCAGTTGCAGGAAAAGATACAGGAAAAAGAAAACAAGGAATATGCAGTCCTTGATGAGATCACTGAAAAAGTAAAGGTGCCAAAAAATAATAATAATCAACAAACACAACAAAAACAACCACCACAACAACAACATGCACCCCAAACACCTGAAAGTGGTGTTAGAAGATCTACCGGGATAAGTAGACCTCCTGAACGATACTCTCCTTCATTATATTATTTATTGTTGACTGATTCTGGTGAACCCGAATGCTATGAAGAAGCAACGCAGGTTGAAAGTAGGAAGAAGTGGGAGCTAGCCATGGAAGAAGAGATGGACTCCTTAATGCATAACCATACTTGAGACTTAGTCAGGTTCCTGCAGGTAAAACTACATTGCAGAATAAATGGGTTTACAGGCTAAAGGAAGAAGATGGAGGAAAACAGAGGTACAAAGCTAGACTTGTGGTGAAGGGGTTTGCACAGAAGAAAGGTATTGATTTTGATGAAATATTTATCCTGTTGTTAAAATGACTTCAATCAAAACTATTTTAAGTCTAGTAGCAGTTGAAGATTTTCATCTTGAGCAGTTAGATGTAAAGACAACCTTTCTCCATGGGGATTTGGAGGAAGAGATATATATGCAGTAGCCACAAGGATATGAGGTAAAAGGGAAGAAGAAACTAGTGTGCAGGTTGAAGAAGAGCTTGTATGGCTTAAAACAGGCTCCAAGGCAGTGGTATCTAAAATTTGACAAGTTTATGTCTGAACAAGGTTATACTGGATGTCACTCTGATCATTGTGTTTATCTGAAAAATCAAAATGATGGCAACTATATTATATTGTTATTGTATGTAGATGACATGCTTGTTGGTATAACATGCAGGAAATAAATGTGCTGAAAAGAAAATTGGCAAATTCATTTGCAATGAAGGATTTGGGAGCTGCAAAACAAATCCTTGTATAAGAATAACTAGAGACAGGAAAAAATCCAAATTAACATTGTCTCAGAATGAGTACATACAAAAGGTGTTGAAAAGATTCAATATGCACAATGCAAAACCAGTTAGTACACCTTTTGCTAGCCATTTCAAACTTAGTAAGGAAATGTGCCCAAAGACCCAAGAACACATGGATTATATGTCTAAA
This sequence comes from Pinus taeda, assembly GCA_000404065.3. Taxonomy (NCBI): domain Eukaryota; kingdom Viridiplantae; phylum Streptophyta; class Pinopsida; order Pinales; family Pinaceae; genus Pinus; species Pinus taeda. The sequence goes on along the minus strand of APFE031542356.1, from coordinate 63,769 downwards.
GTTCCATATGCATCAGTAGTTGGAAGTTTAATATAGCAATGGTCTGCACAAGGCACATGCAGTGGGAGTTGTAAGTAGGTACATGAACAATCCAGGAAAGGAACATTGGATGGCAGTGAAATGGATTCTCAAATATTTGAAAGGTACCACAAATCAAGCATTATGCTTTGGTGGTTCAAACATTTCTCTACAGGGATATGTTGATGCAGACATGGCAAGTGACAGAGATAACAGGAGGAGCACTACGGGAAATGTATTTACTGTAGGTGGAATAGTTGTCAGTTGGGTTTCAAAAATCCAAAGTGTTGTTGCACTTTCAACAACAGAAGCAGAGTATGTTTATGCTACAGAGGCTATTAAAGAAATGATTTGGTTACAAAGGTTTATGGGTGAATTGGGTAAGGAGCATGATATGGGCACATTATACAGTGATAGCCAAAGTGCCATTCATCTTCCAAGAACTCAACATTGCATTCCATGACTAAAAAAATACAGCTCAAGTACCATTTCATACGATCAGTGTTGGAAGATGGAGAGTTGAAGCTGGAAAAGATACACACTAGCCAGAATCCTGCAGATATGCTAACAAAAGTTGTAACCAGGGAGAAACTGAGAATATGCTCAGTTTCAATTGGTCTTCAAGGATGAGATGAAGATGAAAAACAACCAGGTCCAAAGAGGAGTCATTGTCCAACAAATGAAGCAGCGATGGAGTTGCTACAATCATTCTCCAAGTGGAGATTGTTGGGTGTGAAGCATGATTATTTAGAGGTCTTTGTTTCAGCCTAGATGTTATTACCCTAGGAAGTTTGCACACCCCTCCACGCCGGGTGTGGGGGGGACTTGTCCCCCCCGCGGGGTTCGGGGGGGCCGATCCTCCCTGGTTGGGGGTCTGGGGGCCAGCGGGTCCCCCGTTGGGGGTTTTGGGGGCAACGCCCCCGAAGCTAAAAACATATGTAAAATTGCCTTGTAAAAGTATAGTAATTTCTAGTCAATCTGGGTTGTTCATTAAGTGGATGATTTGATGGTAGAACTTATGTTTAGTTTATGGTTTTTTGCCCTAGAAGGCAACCCCTCTCTATGTATGAGGGCATTGAATTGAGGCTATGAAATAGATGCGTATTCTCCAAGCGAGAAATAGAGAGGTGAGACTGTGAGAGAAAACAAAGGATATTACAACGGATTTGTTGTAGGTTGTGTCTCTTCATTTTGCTAGATAATATAAAGGAAGGACTGGCTGTTTCGGGTGGACATATCCCAAAATGGGTGAAACACGTATATCTATGTCTCTCTGGTTTTATGCTTTTTCTGTGTTTATATTTCTGCAATATTCTATGTGTTCCATTACTCTGTAATATATAATTTTCTAACATAAACCTCCTTTCATGGGCTAAGCTTACTGTCATATGCCCTGTGGCAAATCCAATTGTGCTCTAGTCCTTGTGCCTGAAACTGGAAGGACTTATTTAAAAGAAAATGAAATGTCGTTTCCTTGTGCCAATTTGGAAGGACAAGTTGTTTGGGAAGCCGGTTGGAGTAGGGACTGTTGCTGGGCTCAGAGTACTGGTTGACACACTAAGCCCAACCTTGCTTAAGCGGTTTAAAAAAATGGCATGATCCATGACTGCGCCCCATTCAATCATACAAAAATATAGCACTGAAATTCTTGCATAAAGTGCAGATAAACATATCTACATCAAGTTTGATGAGCGATAAAGAGCTGAGGTACACACCTAAACAGGTATTGACAGACCAGTGATGGCCCCAAAATGATTTTTGAAAGTAGAAAACAGGTAAAGGAGTGTCAATAAATCCCATAATACTACCATTGGAGAATTCCTGTCAAAACCCTATCAGTAAGTTGAAGCTATTTGTCTTTATCCCACCTGAAGCAATTAATGTTGAAGTGGAACCCATGCCTGTCCATCTATACAGTTTGCATTTCAAGTTTATCTTAACACCCTGATGTTCTATTGACCTAAGGTTTATTTGGAAACAAAGATAACTGGTTCGCACAATGGTTCACCGTTTGTTGTGGCCACAACCACCACCCTATTAAAACCTGCCCTGGTAGCAATTTTGAATGGCTCCCCTAGAAGTTTGATCTTTCACTTCTCTGAATGATAACTCTCTGAATGATCTGTTTTATCCTAGGGATTTTAACTCTTTTCCGAGTCAACTCTTCATTTCTTAAAGGTTAAGGCCCCCTTAATAAATCTCTGCCACATGATTCATCCATAACCCTTTCTCGCCCTCCAAGGCTTGTATATAAGGCGCACTGCGATCTACCGGACCCGTCGGGATCATCAACCACAATATATATATTTTCAAGTCCACTCCCCCCAATCGCAAGTCACAATTGGCAGAGCCCACGACTTATACACGAGGCGTGCCGCGATATATCGGATCCGCCGGGACTATTAAACGCGACATATATATTTTTTGGGTATGGCCTATCGCTAATTGCAATCGGTAGTTGGCGAAATTAAAGCCCATGCGATATGCGAAGGGGCGATGAGTGGACCCGGCGATAATTATACGCTCGCGTGCATAATTTTTGAAGTCAGGCCTTATGGTCCAGCAACTGGTTTTCCCGTGTTTTCCTGTGTATTCGATAAAATGTTGTGGTCCATGTTTTCAAAGGAAAATCCCATATGGAAGAATGGCTGGAACTATTAACCGTAGCACATATATATTTCGGGTATGGCCTATCGCAAAGTGCAATCGGCAGAGGCCAAGGATTAAACATAAGGCGAGATGCGATTAGCAGACCCGACAACGATTATAGATCCGTGGTCATATTATTTGAAGTTCGGCCTTATGGTTCGACCATGGGTTTTCCCATGTATTCCCATGTATTTCGATAAAATGTTGTGGTCCGGGTTTTCAAAGGAAAATATCGTAGAGTGAATGGTTGACTTTTGAAGCATTGTCAAAGAAATATTTGAGTAAAAATGAATATTGTGGGAAATAAGAATACATGTCACAACAGGTTTGGTGGTTTGATAATTATAGTTTCTTTGCGTTGCATGATTAAACAAAAACTGTGGCTGAATGCAAGGTTTGTTTTTGAGCATGTTTGCCATATTTCTCATAATCATAGCTAATATGAATTATTTCTGCAGGTGAGTTCGAGTGGACCTAGTAGTGGATAAAGGCGATTTATATCAATATGACACCTCTGCACCACTGGTATCGATATTGCAAAGACATATTTTGCAGAAAGGGATATGAACCGCCATAGTGCATAATGGAGGCACGCGCCATGTCAAGAGGAAGCACGGCACTGATACATCAATATGTTATTACCTCCAAACACACCTTCAATCATGCCAGATGTGGGATGATGAGCATAGTGTCTTTAGTTTCCTTTAGGAAATGATAGGGAATAACGTCTGCTCAATACAGGTGTGAAGGGATGACACGTAGTCATCCTCTTTTAATCAACGTCTATTCATTTCCACAGGAAATGAAGTGCTCTAGTAGATATTCCCTACGTGTTAGTGGTTACATCGACTGTTCTATGATTGTATATTCTAATTTTATATTGAAAAGAGAAGGGAGGTGAAAGGTTAAGGGAGACCGAGGGTTAGTTCCTTCTGCATAAATATTACCTCTGGAGATGAAGGGCAGACTTTTTTTGGGCAGAACAACTTTTAATTTATTGTGAATAAAGAAGACTGGTTGGTCAAGAAAGAGCCTTTTTCAGATTCATTTGCCTCTTCTTTCATGTGTTTAGAATTAGGATGTTGTTGCTGGCATAAATATAAATGTGATTTGTTTTACGCATATTGATAACAAACAGTTCGTGACTAGTCTTGGTTAATCAAATATGATTTTTCACCATGCTTAATTCATGAGCGATTGCTGATTCGAGACCTTGTTAAACATTAGTTGCAAGTTTTGTGTATTCCTGTATAAGTAATTAGATTGCAATTAAGATTTAATACAACCTTGTTCATCTGCAAACCAATAATTGATTCATTAGGACTTGGAATCTATATATGATGTTTAACCTCATTTTGTTATGCTCTTGTAGGATAGATTATAATAGTTAGGACTAGCATAAGTAGTTAAAATTAGTGTAGGTAGGATTTGATACATATAGGTTAGCTGTTTCGTTTGTTGATTTAATTGAAGTCTTCCTCCAAGAAGCAATCTTTCAACACATATAACAGTTTATGGGATCCTATAAAACTCGTCGGAACTAGCTATTCCAAACGAAATCAGATCTACTTGGGATTTGCAATCGGGTTAGTTCCCCTTGTTGGCATAGCGAACATTTACCACGTCAATAGGAGGGGCTCAACAGACTTATAAGGGAATAACATAGTGTGGGCAGGCTACAGGGAATCAGATTCTCTAACAGATGCATACTGACACATCTACTCTTTGTAGATGGTGTTGATTTTTGTCAATGGTGGCATTGGGGATTTGACCAACCTACAATACACCATGGAATTATTTCGAACTGCTACAGGTATGGAAATCAATAACACAAAATCCACACTAACAGTTGTAGGGTGCACACCACATGAGATACAGTTTGCACTCCACAGATTTCCATTCGCTCTTCTGCAGATGGAGGATGGTCTCAGGTACCTAGGGTATAGACTGAAACCACTTAGATACAAGATAGCAGACTGGACATGGTTAATCTCCAAGCTAAAGAGGAGACTCAATATCTGGCACCATAAATACCTCTCCAGAGTAGGTCAACTAGTTCTCATAAAAGCTGTACTTGATGCTACCCCTGTATATTGGATGTCGTTGGCATGGATCCCTTGCGGTATACTATCAAGAATACAAAACCTTTGCTACAGATTCCTTTGGAAATGCAAATAGGTCGGGAGAATTTTTGCCTGGGCCAAATGGGAATCGCTCACTCTACCTAAGAAAAGGGGAGGATGGGGAATCAAAAGGCTCGATGATTTCTCAGCTACTCTAGAAGCCAAATTAGGATGGCAACTGATTACCACCAACAACTTATGGACAAGAGTGACTTATTTGAAATATATTTCTCCCCTCAATCTAATGGACTGGATCCACTGACTAAGTTGGAATAAGACTGGGATCTCAATCATGTGGGAATCTGTGATAAAATCCATGCCGATTGTCCATGATGGGATCACGCGGAAAATCCAATCTGGTACATCGGTTCACATTGTATTAGATCCCTGGATTGGTTGTGGTAACACTCACAGAATTCCACAGGACCTTTTGCTACAACTCACCAATACAGGCATCTCTCATATGAGTCACATAACAGACCCAGAGCACACCACTATTTTCCATTAGGCATGGAAATTTGCTCGGAGCTTGCATATCCCTTAGATTTGACAACAACAATGGGAGGAGTATATAGCTGCATTGACAGAATCACACACCAAAATTACTGAGGGGGAAGACGAGATCATTTGGGCACATGCAAAAAATGGCTTGTACTCCCCTAAGGAGGGATACCTATGTATTGTTGTTGCCCATCAACCCCTGGTTGTTGAACCTTGGTGGGAGCACCTGTGGAAATTAAAGGTGCCTCCTAGAACCAAATTATTCATGTGGACAATACTGAGAAATAAGGCACCCATGGGAGACAATCTAAACAAGAGAGCCCTGCATGAACCATCTTCGTGTTGCATTTGCAAGAACAATTCTAAAAATATAGATCATCTATTCCTTACTTGTCTGATCATTGTGGACCTCTGGAACACCACCCTTGTGGCCCTCTGGAACACCACCCTTGTGGCCATAAACTCCCACTGCATATGGTAGGGTAGGACTGTGCTAGATGCTTGGAACACATGGTGGACCATAGTGACCCTGATCAAAGCTAGGAACCTTCCCCTCCTCATTTGTTGGGCAATCTGGATCGCACATAACCACTGCATGTTTCAGGAAATCATTCCCTATTGGCTCTCCATTATCGCCCGCCTTCTGTCTGACTATAACTCCATCCATGAAGATGATAATATTCCACCCCCTAGGAACATTGTCCCCGAGGACATCAACCGAGAACAACCCTGGGCATATTTCAATGGTTCGGCACAGGAAGCTGGGTGTGGGGGGGGGTGCTATACTATACCTTACTAACTCTCATTATTATAAAATACAAATGGGCCTGGGAAGGGGTACCAAAAATTATGCAGAGATGATCACTCCAAAACATCTCATACATTTTTCTTTGGAAAAAAATTGCAGGAATATTCAAATTTTTGGGGACTCAAAAATTGTATGCAATTGGATAAAAAATACAGCTAACTACTCTGCTTACTCACTGAGACCTATTCTAGAAGAGGCACATAGACTCATTGCAATTTTGACCTCTTTGTTTGTCGCCATATCTACATGGAACATAACCAAAGTGCCAATCAACTTTCCAAGGACGCTGTGAACCGGGCTTGTGGCACATGGTTGATCCTAAAGCAGAGGGACGATGTACATTACCAGTACTATCATCGTCCATACATGGATTATATAACATAACTGGCTTAGAAGGAGCCTATTTTTTTTACATGTTTATAGTTTTTTCTTTAAGTTATCAGCTGTACATACATGACAGACATAGGTACTCCCTGCGAGGAGTCTTTTTTGATCTCTATTATGAACAATACAGAAGATATTTCCTCCCTGTGTGGAGAACATAGATCTTTTTTTGATACTTTCTTTCTTGATAGGTAACAACCTCACATAGAGAATATGCAAAATGCATCTAAAATATGTGATTTTCCTTTATTAATGAAAATTACGATTTTTTAAAGGGGGGAAAAAGAAAAATGTCACTAGAAGCCAAAAAAAATGTGTCTAGAATAGAGGCAAAAAACACTAGTATACTAAAAAAAAATATATTATATATATATATATTATATATATATTTTACTTACTCCATTCGTAAGATTAATAATGTTGTCAATTGGATTTATTTTTCATTAGTTGAAATAATTGTTATCCTTCTTACCTAGGTTCAATTCTTGTAAATGATATGTTGAACTCAGAGTAAATATATATGGTTGTAACGGCTAGAAAATTTATTTACTAAATTGCCTTAAATCCTTCATTATTGCACAATAAAATTAATAATAATATTGTATATAAACTACAAAACCATAAAAAATTAAACATTTTTTTTTTTTAATATAACGAAATAAAAATAATCAGAAGTTAATTATAAACTCTTTCATAAAGTTATGGTTTTTTATTTGATAAAAAAATGTGAGAAAAATGATCACCTTGGTTTTGGTAGTGAAATGGATGCACTTTGTTTTGACGTATGAACAATATGTATGTTCTCTGTGGTTTTAAGGTATGGTTTTTAAGGAGAGAAAATATCTTGGTACGTGATATAAATTATTAATATATCATTATGTGGTTGTATTATTAAAGTAATTTGATGTTTTCCATAAAAAGTAAGATTTTATCTTTTATTTTTTTTCAAGTTAATTGTATTGATTATCAAGGTGAAAACATGAAGTTGGGTTATACTTTTGTGAGAAATGCCCTCGAAAAATTTACAATTTTAATTTTACGACCAAATCAAATTTTTCTTCACCCAAATTTTCTATATTTATTCGACCAAAGTGTTATACTAACATTCGACTGAACAATTGGTCATTTAGATTAACGTCGACCATTAAACACATTTTTTGCCGGAGTTGAAAAATTGACAAAAAAACTAGTTCCGCTGAAAAATAATTTGGCCGAAGTGTATACTTGGTCAAACTAGTTTTTTAGCCGAAAAAAATTCTATATTTATGAGGGCCCTGACGCCATTGTAGATTTTTCTGCAATGTTAGTGTGTTATTGTTATTGTGTCGAGCGCTGCTATTTTAGTTGATCCGTTGGTTCACTGGAGTAAACGATCACGTATGTGCATGAATTGTTCCTTTTTTTCTGCATTTTTTAAATCATTTTTTGGAGCTTTACTAATTTTTTTTTTTTTTTTTTTTTTTTGTAGGGTTCGTTGGCACTAGAGGAATTTTTGTAGGATCTTTGCGTGAGGTTGGTTGGTTGGTGCCAGGGTTGGTTGCATGTCATCGTTGCTAGAGGAATTCTGTCTCCTCAGCATCCTCATCCGGACCATGTATGTCCTCCTTTTCTTGTCAACTTCCTCAGCCTCCTCGTTTATTTGTAAACTTAATAACCATTCTAGTAATTTTTTTTTATGTGGAATAATTAAATAACTAATTTAATTTTATGTGTATATAGTGAAGAAACATACAAAACAAAATCCAAACATGTAGCAACCATAGAAAAAAGGCCCCTGATCTGTAATAAGACAAAACCCCTAATTTATAACTTTTGTGATGGATTATTCCATTGGGAGATATACCAACAAGCATTCACCCACAACAACGATGGTTGTTTGGGGAACCTATAGGAAAAAAATGATCTAACTTTTGAGTCTCAATTCAGTGGAAAGATGATTGTATTGGAATGATTTAATGATGTTGTAGACCTATGTTGATGGCTATTTAGGAAGACAAATTGAACAATAAGGTGTGATCAAGAGCTCAAATATTCTAGAATGAGATTCCCATACTAGTGTGAAATGACACTAGCAAGACTGGACGCAGGAAGAGTGCGCTAACATTAATAGACTGAGTCTATATGAGAGGTGCCAACAAAAACCCAAACTGCAGGCATTGTGGACTAGTGAATCCCCCACCCAAACAACTAAGCAACAAAACCTACAAGGCCATATGATTTTATGAAGGACTTTATAATGCGCCAATATGAGTGAGGAAAGGCCCAAGAAGTAGATTGTAGGAATCCAAACTTGGTAAAAAAAAAATCATTAAAAACATATTTTTACAACAAAATACACACCCTGCTTGGCACGAACTTGCTACTTCACGGTTTTTCTTGTTAAAATTACAATCAAGATGAAGATGGCTTTCGACATAATGTATGTGTTAGTGGCCACCTCCCATGTAATGTGGAGTTTTGGTTTCCCCTCTTAGTTTGACATGTAATATTGGATACCTCCACAAACTACTTGAAATCAAACAATATAGTGTACGACAAGTACTAAAACATGCCATGCATCCTGGATACATTTGTTATTACCACATTGTGGCAACTATAGTCTGCCATGCAACCATGTATACATATGTTCAAACCCTGCCTTGCATGCCACATTAATGGGAAAGTGTCACAAGAAATAAACTATGCAAGGATTAGCTTATACCATGGAAGAATAATTGCACATCATCTGCAATGATAGGGAATCTGTAGATATTGTCAAGAAGTAGTCGTATTGTTGTCCCTCAACAATACACTAAAATTTGGTCACCCCCAATGGCCAGACTATCTATGATCTGAGATGAACCCTAAGGCATGATCTGATTTCTTTTTTGGGCATGGATGGAGTAGTTGGAACAATGGTTGAATCAACTTACTTAGGCGATGGAAGAAAATAGCTCTTGACAGCAAGAGAAGCCATATGGAACTAGATCAATAGGAGAGATAAGGTATGGTTCAGATGAATACATTTTTAATGTGTTTAGATGAACCAATTTTATTTCCCTCAATGATTTAATTTTCCATTGATATTATTTCCACTCCAAATGAATTGATTTTTCTAGTTGAACAATTTTCTCTTAGTATTGATTTATTCTATCACTATTATGCTGTTAGAATCAACTATACATTTTCCAATAGGATTAGTAATGGATTTATGTGATCTAATAAGAAAATTTTGTATATAACCTGATTTTTTGAGATGATATAACAATATTTACTTCATAACCTGAATACATTCTATTAGTTTTATTCTCTTAGAACCAATTGCGTATTTTCCAATAATTGTACTACACTGGTAAGATCAGTAATGAATTTATGTCATCAAATAAGAACGTTTTGCATGTATCCTGTTTTTTGGGATCATATAGCCATATTTTCTAATTCATAAGCTGAATTTGGGATGAGCTACTAGTGAGATCAGTAATGGATTTCTGTAAGAATAACCCTTTTTATTTAGATCATATAACCAAATTTTCTGATTCATAACCTGAATTTGAGATGAGCTAATGTGTATTAACCAAAGGTCACATGACAATGAAAGCACACTTTCTAATGCATCTACACACTTCTATACATGCGTGCTCTGCCTTTGCCTTTGAGAGTCAATCAATTTCTATTGCATTTTTATGCAATATTATTCTAGTTGTCATTGTCTATACATATTTTTGGTGAGAATCGAGGCAAACAATTTTTGGTCCAATTATAAAAGAAAGTGTTTTTTAAAATGTAATATTTTGATGTGGTTTTGACTCTTGACTCCTCCCCTTGTATGGATTCTTTGACTCCTTTCCTTGTATGGATTTAACAGCGCCGAGCACTTGGATGGATTTGAATTGTGAGAGTTCACAAGTTGTGATTCCAACAAAGCACACTTTGCTAGATCCCTTGATTCCAACAAATCCATGAAACTAGGCTAAATCCTTGTAGTATTCCATTATTCAATCACAATAGGTATTTATTTATTATCATTATCACATAAACTAAGAGAATTGCAATAAATAAATATATTAAATTAATTTTATTGAATTTGTTTTTTATAGGGATTAGAAAACCAAATAAACATGGTTGAAAAATCTACATTATGCATAGAAGTTTCTTGTTATCCTAATATAGGGTAAGTATTGATTACTTATGTGTCATGAAATATTGTGACAAACAAAGTCCTCCAAAGGAAAAGGAATTGTTGATGATGCTGGACTTGACAACATTCAAGGGATCACCCTGGTATGATTCCCAACTAGACCTCAAACCGTTTGGTGTGGGAGTCCCATCCAGTATGATAGCATGATTGCCATTATATTAAATTTTTGCCTTAGCTCTTGCTTGTCAACACATAAGAGTGGTTTTATTTGTCTTCGAACATCGAGGTTTGCATGCCTGGTGAGTGTTATTGTTACTTGTGTCAAGGTTGTTTCACCGCAGAGAAAGAGGGTGGTAGTGAGTCTCAAGTCGGAAGGGAGGAAGTCCCAAATCTGTTAGAAACACACAACACAACCGGACATGCACAACTTCCAGAGGAGAAATCCACATGGATGCAGCAATCACAACACATAAGGGAAGATAAAATGCACAACACCCAACATGACATTCCATGCAAGTGCAACGGTTGTTATAACAAGCTTACGTGAAAGGTTCTGTCTGATGTGCGGGGACATAACCAACATGGGTAGGACAACGTTAACAACTTATAAAACACATTTTCATAAATACATGTATTAGAACAACTGAATGCATTCAATTGTTTAACACCGGTTAAAGCAACGTGTATTACAAGTGTTCAACATTAATCTTACAAACAGTTACAACACATGTGTGAAAATGTGCTGGTGTGTTAGTAGGCTTCTGAATTAAGTGAAAATTCCAAGGCAAAATGATACACCATACATAACTAACCCCGTGGGCGGGGCGTTGGAGCCACTACTTGCTCCTCAAAGAAAATATTACAGACTCTCAAGGCTCTATGGGAGGAGCTAAGGTGAAAAGTCCTTTACATGTACAAATGAGGGGGTATTTATAGCCAAGGCTGAAACTGGCCCTTGTGAATATTCTACTTCCCTCATGACTGTTTGACTTTCATGACTTTTCAGATTACATGAATCTTCAGATTGCAAGTGGGTCTCTTAGACTTCCACGTTACATTACATTGATTGACAATAGTATGGCCTACAATAGTGGTGTGGGCAACATGACTCATGACACGACTTGACATGAAAGTGCTAATATGTTCATGCTGATGGTGGTGTGCATGTCGAGCTGCAGTGCTGCTAAGTGATGGATGTCCTCTTGGTGTATCACAACTTAACCTCCGCATGGAAAGATGTGTGGAGTCCTCAATGGTCATTGGGTTCACATGATGTTGCATGTGCGCATTGTTCCTTGCTTGTACTTTAACATGCTTGACATGTTCGTCTGTTTGTGAAAAGTCTCCTTTCATGCATCATTCATTTGTTCATTCATCCATTTGTGAATACATCTTCGCATAGTTGTCCATTCGCAAACACATCTCCTTGCATGCATCTGTTGTTCGTCTATTTGTGAACACATTTTTTTTCATGTACTCTCCTCGATCATCCCATCTATTGTCACATCATGTCTATTCATGTACCTGTATCTACAATCAATCATGACAAGACGAAATCAAATCCATAAAACTCCTAGTCTACCATCATGCATGGTCGTTCGATTTCGGATGCAGGTGACTGGGAGAGAGGACAATACTGCAAAACTGCATGAGGCAAGTTTCAAGCTGGGATGCGAGCTCCAGGTAGTGCTGGTGAAAATCGCGTAGAGGTCATTGGGAGACTGAGATGGACAATTTGGATTAGCAACGACTGTCAGCGGGATCTGGCTCAACTGGAGGGTATATCTACGTAATTTCTAGATGGAAGAAGTTCGGGAAGTAGAGGGCCTTGGCAGCAAAAATTGCGTAATTCCCGGAGGGAGCTGACATTGGGCTTTAGGAGGCTTGGTAGAAAAAACTGCGCAATTCCTTGAGGGAGCTGGCAGCAGGCTGCGGAATGGATTGGTAGCAAAAATTGCACAATTCTTGGAGGGAGCTGGCAGCGGGTTGTGGGATGGCTTGGCAGAAAAAAATGCACAATTCCTGGAGGGAGATGGTAGCGGGTTGCAGGGTTACTGGAGACAAAAACTATGCAATTACTGGGAGGTTGACCTGTTGAATACCTCTGCATATTTTCTGATATGAGCGGTATGTTGGGCTACTGATGGGATTGCTCAGAAATTTGCATAGTTTTCTAAGTGAGTAGCTGCCTGGTGCACTAGGTGGCTAGCTGGAAAAACTGTGCAATTCCTAGAGGGAGACAGGGACAGGCACTTGGTGTTTGTCCGACCTGTCTGCTCAATTTCCTTAGTCAGTGGAGCAAGCAAGGTTTGCAGCTTCTGCGCAATTTTTTAGGGGAGTGAGTCCCAGGGTCACTACTTGGTTAAACTCTTCAGTTGACCAGTAAGAGGGTTGGTGGATCATGTTGCGGGCAGCGTAGATTGAAATGGCATGTTGTACACTTTTGCATTGTTTTGGGTGACGATTGGTTGAGTCGATTGCAAGGTAGAGGTATGGTTGTTAGAGGGTGATCTGGTCATCAGAACTTGAACAAAAATGACTAAGTGTGTGAGAGAATGAATTTGTGCATACGCGGCCTTGCAAACACACACTCACATGACTTGATGACAAGACGCCTCAAACCGTTAAAACAACATATGCTCAACATCATTGACTGATGGTGCGAGTGACAAGCGCGATGGTTGTGATGTATCATTCAATGATCACGACGATGCTTGCAAAACAATGCATAAAACTTCATGTGTGAGTGTGGTAAATGTTTACATGGCGAACACAACATGTACACACAGAGTGAAGACCTTGTGTATGACCAAAACATGATTGCAAGCATGACATTGTGACCAACATGCAACAAGTTATCTGTTGAATAGTCAAGAAAAGAGGGTGCAAAGACTAACCACGAGCCCAGAGGGTGAGCCTGAGTGATTGCAAACATCAAGTAAAACCTCAAGGTAGGCTCTGAAATTGGATGCGGGCCAAAATTTTGGAGGGTTTTGCAACTGCTACAATAGGAATGTACCTAGAATAACAAAAAGAATGAAACATATTACATTGCATTGATAAAAGGCTTAGGAACAAGTAGGGAGTATGGATCCAATGGAATTGTAGTCTTCACCAATTTTGAACTCGTGTTCAACCAAATTAAAGGTGTGTAGCAAGTTCAAAAGGAGAGGTTAAAACAACTTCATGGAGAAGAAAAAAATATTGTTAGTCAATTTCAATCGTTTAGCATAAGACAGTGTGCAAATGTTAATAGGATGTCTAGTCATCTATTGTATGGGGAAATTCCATTTCAAAATTTGTGTGTGAAAGATGAATTAGTGTTAAGAATCTCTCCATCAAAATTTATTGATGGACATTGTAAGATATCTTTGATATGTGTGTGTTTTTTAGTTATAAATGTGTTGTTTTTAATGACCGTGTGTTTTTCTCAATTATATACCAAGTGTGCCCCCACTATGTAAGCACAAGTTGGTGAACTTGACATGTTTTAGAAATTTTTGTATTTAATTTTCGAAATGTGCATGCTTCAACATTTATGTTTTTGGTCTTCAGTATATTTTAAATGAAGAGCTTAAGATTGTTACATTAATTTTCTGAATTCTTTCAATGTTTTTAAATAGCATTTTTAAGATCTTAAAATGCATGATATAATTTGAAGGGTCACATCAATTAAATGCATGAAGTAACTTCAAGGGTTACATCAATTTTCTGAATTCTCAATTTTTTTAAATAGAAATTTCAAGATTTTTAAATGTATGAGGTAACTTCAAGGGTTAGAACAATTTTATGAATTCTTAATCTTTCTAAATAACAAGTTTAAAAAGAATTGTAAATGCATGAGGTAACTTTTTAAATATCATGCATCTATGTATCTATAGATATCCATATGATGGATGAACATTTTCCATTTGATTCTTCGAGGCGAGCATTAATAGAGTCTCATGCATCTACTAGAGGGGGAGGTCGAGGTCATGGATCAAAGAGAATATCAAATGAATCGGGGTAGGTCCACCGTGAACGTGGTATATATATGTTTATGTGCAAGGTTTTAGGTGATATTTGAATATAATCATATGTATGTATACATATGGAATTGATTTTTTATCAATTTAGCTTTAAATTAATTTATAATAAATTTCATTTTTTTTAGGAGCATCTCAAAGTAGGTCGAAAAGAGTATCTACTCAATCAATGGAGGGCCATCATTAACACCATCTTGGTATCATATATGTGTGTGTGTGTGTGTGCATTTACTTAAGTGATAATTAGTTAGAATTATATGTATGTACACATATATATTGAATTGATTTTCTATTTTTTTTGGAAGCTTCGCTCACTATGTCATCGCTTGAGGTTGGTCAACATTCTCCAGGTGGTCATCAATCTTAGGGTGGTCAACATGCTACAGGTGGTCATCAATCTCAATCGAGTCATCATGATCCTCATCATTTTGGTAAATTATATAAAAACAAATTAACGTTAAAACAAATTTGTACATGTAAATGAATTGTATGTACATATTCATGTACATGTGTATCTTGCATGTGTATGAATACATTTGTTCACATGTTTTTATATTTATTTAATTTTATATATTGATGTAGAGGGTGAAAATGTTGCTCCAAGGAGATGTAAGTGAAGCCGGACAATTCAAGGAGAAGGCCATACACCAACTACCACTTATCCATCTGATATTCCTAATGAGATTCCTTTGGAGACAAACCTCCAGCAATTTACATTAGAAAGGTGGAAAAGTCATTATTCAAAATTGAGAAAAGATATTGGGAGTTTGGAGCTCCCTGCAAAGAGTCGAGAAAACTTAGAAATAGTTGTGCACTCTCTATACTCATTTCTTGATATTTATGAGAAGTTTGGGCCAACCAAAAATTTATTTATAGATATGATGAGGCGTAGAAAGGAAGCAGTAATGGGTCCCAATAAATGGGTCGAGGTTAGTAAAATGGTTACAAAATAAAATGCAAAATCTATGTTTAATTTCAAAGAAGGGCCAAAAAGAAAGATGCTCAAGGTGCAATATTTCAAGAACCATGATATAGCCAACCATTTGTATGATAGGTTCCTTGTAGCATATGGAAAGCTGCCATGGAATGACGAGGTTCCAATTTATTTTGCAAAATTATTTTATGCATAGTTGTTTTTTGTATGAAACCCGATTATAATGACCTTCCATCTGAATATTATGGTCCCGGAGGAGGTAGGTTATGTGATCGTAAGTGTGCATTACGTGATACCGAATTGCCTTGCCCTCCGCCACCTTTGGTATGCCAACCTCTTCATCTAGTAACTTTGTAGTCAGAGATGGATGCCACTTCTCAAATTGGTCAAGAAGGAAGGGATGCCATTATAGACAAAATCCAGAGTGCATTGACTGGAATTGATATCGGTCTAAATCGACAAAGAGCATGAGCTAATGCATGTGCTAATTTTGTATATAAAATAGATGAGAAGATAGATAATATGAATATTGAGGAGCTTAAAGCATATGCAAAGGGTTGTCGTAATGGTTGGTGAGACCTAATTGTTCATGAGGAAGAGGGTGCGGGATCAGTATGTGTTAATGGTTAGGGTGGATATTTTAATGTAATTTGTAATGTATGTGTTAATGTCGATTCACATATGTTTTGTTGATTTTTTCAAATATAATCTAACACAAATGTATCATATGTTCACCATTTGCAGTTAACTCGTTTGCTGAATGAAAATTTTGATAATTTCATGGTCTTAGGTTTAGGTTCCAATCAAGATATTTTGAGATATATTAGTTTTTTTTTAAGAGTTCATGTTGATACAATTATTAGTCTACTTTGTTATATCGGTATTGTGAGGACATATTTTTAAAAGAAATAATTATGTATATATAATTAAATGTTAACATATTCTGATTCTGTTTGATGTTTTCAACATAGTGCCACCGTCTTCCTCCCTACTAGGAGACGTGTCAAGTAATTGATTGTCACAAGTATTGAATATTTCACTTATGTTTTGTTATAAATTGAAGTGCAAGTTTCATTAAAAAATGAGATAGATTTATCTTACAATTCTAAAATTTTCGAATTTTAGTTTTATGGAGACGATTTCCATTCTCTAGGGACTTTAGTGATGGAGTCAACAATGGGGATAGGGTCATCTAAACAAATTGAAAAATTCATGTAACAATTTTTTTTAATATTGCGAGTTTATGCATTTTCATGGGCAATTCTAAAATTTTAATATATACATGTATATGTATTGTACAGGGCATCCATGTGGGAGAAACTCAAGGGGAACACCACGAGGTATTGCATGGAATTTGAAACTTTAGTTAGTTACAAAAATTGAATTGTATAGACAATTTGAAAAAGTTGATACTTGTTTTTTAATATTAATCTAGTTTATTCATTTTCATGTGCAATTTTAAAATTTTAATATATATATATATACATGCACATGTTGCACATTTTATCCATGAGGATGAAATACATAGTGAACACCACAAGGGCACAATGGAGGGGGAACAACATGAGGTATTGCATGGAATTTGAAACTTTTTATAATTTTGTTTTGATGATTACATTCTCATTTAATTTTAAAACATTAAAATTTAATTTTAAAGTACATAATATTATGTATATATGCAATTACACATGTTCTGTAGGGAACCCATGATTTAGATGAAAGCACAAGGAGGTTGATAGATCATATATTCAACGAGATTCTCTAAATTGATGCAACTCTTTATTTGACACTCTTTTTATGTTATATTTACTTTTATCGTGATATAAATTTTGGACACATTTAAGGTAAACCTCTTTATTATGAATTGATGCATATTTTTATTTGACAGCTTTTTATTATATATATTTACTTTTATAATATATATAAATTTTGGACATATTTTAAACCTAGAACTCTTTATTATGATTTAATACATGTTAATTTTTTAGTTTATGTACATTTTGCATGGCACAATTTGCATGATGCATGGTTTGATGCTTAAAACTTGGTTGTACATATTTAAGTTTATGAATATGTAGGAATGAAAGTAAATTTGCATTTAGTGGGTAAATTTTGTATAATCATTGTTATAATGTTAGTAGATGATTCTTAGGTTTCATTTAAAGTTGTTTTGTCACTTTCTATTTAAAATGAATCTATTAAAACTGCAAATTAGAAGACATGGTACATTTTTCATTTGAATGAATCTTATAATTAGGTGTAGATGTCTAAAATAATCATAAGAATTGCATTATAAAATATTGTATGTACATTTTGCATTCATGTATAGAAAGGTTATTATGGATGTCGGTTGATAGTTAACTTTTAATATAAAGTTGTTCATGCACAAACATACTATAATATTGCATTATAAAACATGGTACATTTTACTTGATGCTTAGAGGTTTCACATATTTAAGTTCATGAATATGTAGCAATGAAAGTAAATTTGCATTTAGTGGGTACATTTTGCATGATCATTCTTATAATGTTAGTAGATGATTCTTAGGTTTTGTTTAAAGTTGTTTTGTCATTTTATTTAAAATGAATATAGTAAAATTGTAAATTACAAAACATGGTACATTTTGCATTTGAATGAATCTTATAATTTGGTGTAGATGTCTAAAGCAATCATAAATTAAAATTGCGTTATAAAATATGGTATATACATTTCACATTCATGTATATAAAAGTTATTATGGATGTTGGTTGATAGTTAAGTTTTAATATAAATTTGTTTGAATGCACAAACATACTATAATATTGCACTATAAAACATGGTACATTTTACTTGATGCATGGTTTGATGCTTAAAGGTTTTACATATTTAAGTTCATGAATATGTAGCAATGAAAGTAAATTTGCATTTAGTTGGTACATTTTGCATGATCATTATTATAATCTTAGTAGATGATTCTCAGGTTTTGTTTAAAGTTGTTTTGTTAATTTATTTAAAATGAATATGGTAAAATTGCAAATTACAAAATATGGTACATTTTGCATTTGAATAAATCTTATAATTTGGTGTATATGTCTAAAACAATCATAAATTATAATTGCATTATAAAATATGGTATTTACATTTTGCATTCATGTATAGAAAGGCTACTATGGATGTTGATTGATAGTTAACTTTTATTGTAAAGTTGTTCATGCATAAACATACTATAATATTGCATTATAAAACATGGTACAATTTGCATAATGCATGGTTTGATGCTTAAAGCTTTTATTTTCATTTAGTTGGTACACTTTGCATGATCATTCTTATAATGTTAGTATATGATTCTTAGGTTTTGTTTAAAGTTGTTTTGTCAATTTATTTAAAATGAATATAGTAAAATTGCAAATAACAAAACATGGTACATTTTGCATTTAAATGAATCTTATAATTTGGTGTAGATGTCTAAAACAGTCATAAATTAAAATTACATTATAAAATATGGTATGTACATTTTGCATTCATGTATAGAAAGACTACTATGGATGTCGGTTGATAGTTAACTTTTAATATAAAGTTGTTTGAATGCACAAACATACTAGATAAAATTACATTATAAAATATGGGCCACAATTTGCATGATGCATGCATACGGTTTCATGCTTTTAAAGGTTTTACATATTTAAGTTCATGCATATGTAGCAATGAAAGTAAATTTTCATTTAGTTGGCACATTTTGCAATTAATCATTCTTATAATGTTAGTAGATGATTCTTAGGTTTTTTTTAAAGTTGTTTTGCCAATTTATTTAAAATGAATCTAGTAAAACTGCAAATTACAAAACACAGTACATTTTGCATTTGAATGAATCTTATAATTTGTTGTGGATGTCTAAAACAATCATAACTTAAAGTTGCATTATAAAATATGGTATGTACATTAAATTGCATTCATGTATGAAATCGTTTAAGATTAGATAATGTATACATATAAATTACTTGTCGTGCATGCAAACATTGTTGGGTTGTGTTATATTATTTCCATGACTAGCCCTAGTAGTTAAACTGGGGGGTTAGAGGGGGGCGGTAGCCCCCCTCTACGAGGTCCGGGGCAACACCCTAGGAATTTTTTTTTTTGGACCCTATATTAGGTGGGCAGACCTACCTATGGTTTTGTGCATGGATTTTTCACATGGTTTTGGGCGCGATGGTCTTCGGTCCATGGTATTTTGTAGATCCGGTCAAGGGAACTATGGTTATGTTCTAATCCAAGGTTAATGGATGCTTAGACATGTATATATATGTATTGTAACATTGAAAGGAACATAATGAAAAATTAATCTAGTAGTCCCAGTTTTAGGATCAAGGGGAAAATTCTCTGTGTATATTTGTTTTATGTGTTATTCTCTCACCATTGTTTATTTTTTGGTTTTAGAATTCATATGCAGGGAATTTTTGTACGAGGTTAAAACCTACATTTGGTATCAGAGTTATTTTGGCTTCAAGGGGACGCCTTTGCTACTGAGGGATTTTTCTCAAGCCTGTGGTAGATCTCGTTCAGTGGGAGATCTGCGAGATTAATTCTTGTGGTGAAAGAAGATGGCAAGCACTGGAAAGATAGAGATAGAGAAATTTAATGGTCAGAGTTTTGAGCTGTGGAAAATCAAGATGGAGGATTTGCTAGTGGATAAAGATTAGTGGATCATGACAGATCCAGATACTAAACCAATGAGAGTGTCCAATGAAGAATGGAAGAAGTTGGATCAGAAGGCAAAAAGTACAATACGATTGTGTGTCTCACATTCAGTATTGTTGAATGTATCAGGAGAAGCTACGATGAAGGATTTGTGGGACAAGTTAGGGACTTTGTACCAATCTAAGTCTCTAGTGAATAAACAGTTCCAATGGAAAACGACTTATAACCTGAGGATGAAAGATGGAGACTCAGTGATAGAACATCTGAATGCACTTAATACTGTGGTAAGTAAGTTATTAAGGGTTGATATTAAAGTTTCAGATGAAGATAAGTGTATCAATTTGTTGTGTTCTCTACTAGATTCATGGGATAGTCTGGTTATTGCAATAGGTAACAATGCAATTGCCTTGCAGTTTGATGAAATAGTCTCATCCTTGCTGATGGAGGAGATGAGATGGAAAATTATGGAGAGCCAGAATGGTGATGCCTTGTATGTACAAGGATGGTCCCAGAACAAAAACAAAAATAACTCCTCAAGTGGGATATCTAAATCTAGAGGGAGATCTAAATCTCTAGAAAAACCTGTAAAGGTGTGTTGGAAATGCGAAAAGGAAGGGCACTACAAAAGGGACTGTAAATCTAAAGCTCTTGAGAAAGGAAAGGGATTTGATGATGCTCCTTCTGCAAAGGTGTAAACCACCTCAGATGAAGGTGGGGATGTACAGTTGGCTTCTTCTTCAAGTACACATGTAGATCATGAGGCATGGTTGATTGACTTAGGTGCATTCTTTCACTTCACTCCCCATAGAGAGTGGTTCTGCGAGTATGAGAAATATGATGGGGGTGATGCCTTCTTAGGGGATGACAGGAGGGCTAGAATCATTGGTCATAGAAAAGTCAAGTTGAAGTTGCAAGGTGGAAGGATTAGAACACTTCTGGGTGTTCTGCATATTCCCGCATTAACCAGAAATCTGATTTCTGTAGGAAAGCAAGATGATGCATGTGTAAAAACAGTGTTCGAGAAAGATACATGTAAGATGGTTTGGGGAGCACTGGTATTGATGCGGGGAGTTTGGATTTGAACTCTGTACAAGCTGCAAGGTAGCACTATTATTGATGGGTGCAACAGTTTTGTGGTTCTAGAAAATGGAGCAGAAAATCAAGTGGTCTCTGGACAAAATACCATGCTATGGCATCAAAGGCTTGGACATATTGGAGAGAAGGGCCTTCAAATACTTCATGGTAAAGGTATTGTAGAAGGTAGGTCTAATTGTTACATAACATTTTGTCACTATCCCTATAATCCTCGTTCCTTTATCCTAGAGGACCTCTACAATGAACCCCGCATGCTTTGCCTTCATGGAGAAACTTCCATTATGTCCCTCTTTATGAGAAAATCATTTTCCTTTTGCACCATTTCCCTTGAAACTTCTGTTTTTCCCAGTTTACAAGGCCGACTCTAATGACCTTTGTCTCCCCCGTGCCGATGTGCAGAGATTAGCACTATTCCCCATGCCAACCGGTGCGATTGAGCCGTGTTCCAGTCGTGCCAGTCTTATTATGGAAATTTTTTTAAATTAGAGCTGAAGCTTCCAGCTCCAGAAGCTTCATAACGGAAGTCTGGTAAATGGTTTGGCTGGATGGGGTTGAGGATGACAGTTTGGGCTCCTTTCCCCTATAATGATGGAACTACCTTAAGGGATAAGTCATTCTCCCATGAAAAGAGGATCCATCTCCCATCCATACTTCCTATATAAACCTCCCTTCTTCCCAAGCACAAACTAGTCATAGTTAGAGTGTTGGTTGAGTGTGAGTATACTATTTTGATTAGACAAGCAAGCTATTACTAGTTGTAGCCACCTAGTTGTGTGAGGGAGAAGTGTGTTTGGGTTTGGAGTGAATTCTAAAGGGAAGAGCCTTTAAACTATTGTTTTTTGAATCTATCATGGAGTGCTAGCAGAAGTGTGTGGGAACTCGATCTTGTAAGAGGAACACTGCAACGTCAAGACCAATGGTTGTAGTTTCTCTTTGATATTAATATGTGCAACTATCGATTGATTTCCTACATGTTTTGTAATATTACATATTCGTGTCTTAATGCTTCTTGACTCATTAAGTAGGTTGAATTTCAATTTGTCTATTATTATGTTTGTGTGCTATTGTTGTGTACTTGTTTCAGGAGCTTGAAGAAGGATGCATGAGATTGCTAGAGCGAGCAAGCGAGGACATCATCAAGAAGGATAAGCAACCAAAAGGTAGGCCCTCTTGATTGATTCTAACCTAAGGAAACCTTCCATAGAATGTATCTGTTGTGGCTAGATCCATTATCGGGCTAGAGGAATTCATTTGTGTCTGCACTTATAATTTTACTTCACCACAAATTCGCGACTCTGCTAGGGATCCTAATCCTTTTGTTTGTCTTGGATTTCATGATTTTGTGAGAAATTTTCTAGTTCCACTTTTTCCCTTTGGTTATGTTTCTTTTCTCTTACTTACTGGCCTGAGTCTAAAATTTATGGTAGCAGATCTGGTGCCTATTTCAATTTTTTATTTTTATTTTTTTTCCTTAGCTCCCTCGATTAACACACTTAATTCACTGACAGTTGTGTTTATTAGCGCAAGTTACCGAGAAACAGTCGTGCCGACTAGCCTCTAGCACTTGTTGTCAGTTAGGTAGTCGTGTCAATGCCTGCAAGTGAAGATTAGGGTTTGTCCCCAATCTTGGCCAGTATGTTTTGCTCTCATGATTTTGACCCTCTAAGCCTTTTAGACCATTTTCTCCCTGACTAGAAAGCTTCATTTAGCTTGCTTTGTGTTTTTTCTTGGTTTAGCCCACCCTCTAATGTGTTAAGTCTGGCCCTGTGTGAAGTTATTTTTTATTTTTATTTGAATCCCTCGATCATTGCTATTTTTTGCCAAAAAGTCGTGCCGATCAACCATCAATGCTAGTTGTAGTACTGGTTAGTCGTTCCGATTGGTGCTACTTTTGGCCCAAAAGTCTCTCGGGTCTCTGAGTTAAGAAAAAACAAAATTTCTCCCATTCCAGTGCTTGTGTGTCTTGACGCTCAGACTCTCTTCTTCTGCTAGAAGTGACTAGGATTATTTGTTTTCAATTGACTGAGTGAAAGAGTCTCATTTGTTCTCTTATTTCGAGTGTCTCTTTTCTCTTTCCAAGCATAGATTACATTGCTTGGTTTGTCAATTGAAGCATTATGTGTTTGGTTTGTTCGATTCAGGGAAGAAGTTTCTTTTATTTTCATTTATAATGCTTTGGATTTGATTGATGCTTGTTTATTGCAATTGTGAAAATTTTCATTAAAGTGCTTTATGTGAAAGATTCATTTTGCATTTTATGAAAAGGAGAACATGGTTCTAGTTTACTTAAGTGAATATATTGCATTAGTAGCATTACTGAGAAGCTAGAATTGCACCATCATAAGCTTTCGAAATGAAATGAAACTTCTTATGTTGTTATAGGAAGATTACTTGCATTAACGAGATTTATTAGGGAAATATTTCATTCTTCGATTGTTGCATTAATTTTGTGTTCTTTATCTCTCAATTAGTGATAAATTTCATCGAAGACAAAGATCTCTTTTCTCATATAGCTGCATATAAGAGTTTTCAGATGACATCGGCATGGCCTTGTAATTGAAACCTAATTGAAGATCAACCATTAAAATTTATTGAATTAACCTAAGGAAGCATTGAAACTTAACTGTCACATTTAGTGGTCTAGGATACAAACGTGTTCTGACATCTTTAAACCTAGCAGTTGTCATTAGCTTCGGTATTAGACAATGCTAGTATGGAATTGTGCTCCCCGTACCATCTAGTATATAACGGGAGACCACACTAGGCTGCAATCCTTTTATCCTTAGGAAGCTGAGTCAGCCGCCTTGCAAACGTGATACAACGAACACAACATTTAAGGAGATTTCCTGCTCGTACTTCTTGGTTAGCTGCGAGGTATTCTGCAGTTCATGATTGCATGGTAATCTAGTTTACCCAGATCATTGAGAGTAGTCATTTGGTCTTTTTGACTCATTAAACTTAAAATAACATTCGAGCACTTGTCCTTTTGATCTTGTTAATTCCAAAAGCAACTAGAGTCACCTTTTTTCCTTTTCTTGACTCTTAAAATATGAAAAGGCAAAGTTTTGTTTCAGTGTCTTAAAATTAGCTGCCCACAAAATATTCCTGGTTAAATTTATCTTCCTTAGTGTTTCTTTAAAAGTCGATTCCAATGGAAACATTCCTAGAGTTTATTGGTCACGGGTTTCCCTCGGATGGGAAACTTGGTTATTTTCCTTCTTTTTGAAACACTGGTGCTCCTTATATGGTGATGTTGGCCCTTCCTGGGTTAACCATTGGTCTACCTGTCTAGTTTTTTTCGACCTCGGTGGTCCCGAGTGTCCTGAATCCTGTCCAAAAATCTCCCTCATTTGAATCACGTCACGATGATTCTAAGGTTGACCTCTCGCCTTCTTCCCCCATTTCTTCACCCTCCTCTTCTACTTCGCCTGGTGAAAGTTTCAAATATAGTAACTAGGAGGCTAAGAAGAAGAGGAAGAAGAAGAAGAAGAAGAAGAAGTCAAATAAGCGAAAGGTTAACCATGCAGTTATTGCTCCAAATGCACCTCTCATAAAAAAACCTTCCGATCCTCCATGAAAGGCCAGATTCCCTTGCAAGTTGTGTAAGGGTGACCATCTCCTTCGAGACTGTCCTCACATTCCCAAAGTCTTAGAGGTATGCTCTCAAGACTTGAACTGATCATCCCCGTCGACCTTAGATCATGTCGATGCTATGCCTTCAGCTAATGATGGTAAGAAGAATGGAAAGATTATATTCCCCTGTAGTTTATGTGAAGGAGAGCATCTTCTTCACCTTTGTCCTCTTATGGATAAAGTTTCCAAATTTTTGGAAAACATTGCAGCTCCTGAACCCCAACTTTGTGTTGGTTATTGGAGGCTTTCTTCTCACCCTCTCCCAGTTGGTAAAGAGATTGAATTGGATTCATCTCTTTCCCATCCTGTTCTTCCTGAGTGAGACTCTCTTGTTTTTGTTCCCAACCAACAATTGGTCGAAAAGAGTGTCGACTTGGCTCTGCCTTCAGTTGTTCACTCTGTTCCCGAAGAGAGTGGTGATCATACTACTCATGTTCTTCTCATCTCCTCAGATTCTCATGAGTCGAAGAGTGACCCTCTCGTCCCAGTTGTTCAGGAGAGTCCTTCTCCTATTACTGTACAACGTGGGGGGAATCATATGATACCCCCACCAAGTAGTTTTTTTGTCTCTTTCGATTGGATTCCATTGATTGCTTTCCGCCTCCCATCTTATGCGCCTTTCAAAATCATAGTACAAGTCTATATTATGGTAGTACCTGGAACTATATTAGATGAAGGTGGGTCTGTTAGCATCATGTCTTCTACTATTTAGCAAGCTTTGGGTTCCCCATAGCTTGTGCCTGTCACCCACAATCTATTGGCTTTCAATGGAGGAACCAGTCAACCCTTAGGGATCCTTATGATCTTCCCTATTACTTTGGGAGGAAAGACCATCTCTATAGACGTGATGGTAGTCCAAGGTCCCTTAGATTTCAAAATTATCCTTGGACGCGACTATGTTTATGTCACAGGAGCTGTTGTTTCTTCACTTTTCCGCGTGGTTTATTTTCCACACGAAGGGAGAATTGCGACTATTGATCAATTGTTGTTCATTAGTCACCAGGCACCTCCTTTGCAACTAGTGTCCCCTATCGGATCTTGTTTGCAAGTAGTACATTCCCCATAATAGGTCAATTATGTGGCTACTCGTTTTGTCTCCAAATCTGCTAATGATCACTCAGACGGTATAGTACATTATGTACTGGGGGCATTGGATCCAGCACTATCTTTGGTACCAAATGAGATGTATTCTTCCTAGAGCGTGGTTCTTCCATCTAGTGAAGACCTCTTGGGAGCCATGTTCTCATATGGTCCATGATCATAGTGTGAGGATAGTTATTGGTCTTGTGTCAACCTCGTTAAAAAATGAAACAAGGAATCGTGAGGATAGTTCCTGGTCTTGTGTCAACCTTGTTAAAAAATGAAACAAGGAGTCATGAGAATAGTTCCTGGTCTTGTGTCAACCTAGTTGAAAAATGAAACAAGTCATGAGCATAGTTATTTGTTTTGTGACAAGCTCGTTTAAAAATGAATCAAGGGTCCCAAGGATAGTTCTTTTACTATGTCAACCTTGATAAAAAATGAAACAAATGTCTGAGGATAGTTCTTTTGCTATGTCAACCTTGTTCAAAAAATGAAACAACTCCCTTTTCCAAATCGAGTCTTTCATTAATATCCTGTAAAATCCCAGTCGAGTCTTTCATGGATCTCGAAAGTGAACCTTCATTCCATCCACCTAGTTGACTGAAATAAAGCTTGGGGGGCATGTACCTCAGTTAAGTCATTATGCTGAGGGCATGTGAACTTATAGCAAGAATATGTTTTCATTTCAAGCTTGTGTAAACATGAAACTGAATCCAAGCAGAGTTCTCCATGGTTCAAGCTTGTGTAAAAATGAACCCATGCCCAATTTACATCTCGTGATTTTCATTTTTATCAACTAATTTATGCGAGATGAGACTTGGTTGTTTCATTCCATCGCCACCATTTCTTTGGCTAATCATATGCTTTCACTTGGTTGTTTTTCCTTTCTTGAGGGACCGTAGCGATGAGTGGTTTTATTAGCCAACCTCTTGAACATTACATGTTTTGAGCAGTTCCTCCATTGTCCGAACTAGTTGCTACCCTTTATACCACTTGTTCCTCCAGGATGAGTCACATTTCAGTTCTTTTCTCAACTCATTAAACTCATATGAAAATATTGTGGAGTATTTTTTCCCTTTTTGATTCGTTAAAGAGAATAAAAATGGGGGGTCTGCTTTAAGCTCTTTTCCGACCCTTTAAAAGTGAAAATATGGCTGAGCCCTTTTCGTTTCGAACTCGTTAATGGATGCAAAACGTCGTGTGCCCAATATAAGTTTACCCCTTTTTTGCGTTGGGAGGCACTATTTATGAAAAAGTTACTCCTTGACTGAAATGGTCAAGCAGCTCTCTCAAGTATTATTTTCTACCTTTTCGGGCTCAAGAGACACAAACATATGAAAAGGGACCATGTGGAGTTTTCTTTTACATGTATTTTTAAAACTCTCTAAACATGAAAAAAGATACCTAGTTACATCTTTGTCAGACTCCTTAAACTATTAAACGACATCGGATTTGTCACTATGACGAACACAAGCTTCTCCTTCCTAGGGCTCATTAAACTTACTAGGTCGGATTCGTCTGAAGGATGAACTTACAGTGAAAGCATATGCTATCCCATTCAAGCTTGAGATTAAAAAATAATTGGGGTACTCACCAGAAATGGTGGGGGGGGAATTTGAAATCTATCGATTCGTGTCGCCAAATTACTCTTGAACATGACACTCTTTGCATCGTGTCAGGTTGGGACATCCTCCTCTACATTGTTGACCTTCGTGGGTTTGGGCCATTCATTTTTGCCTTCCATTTGATCTCTGCCACATTATTATGACCACTGATCCCATGGATACAAAAGTTGTCAAACTTCCACTTGTGTCACTGATATGTTCAAGAGTTGTCCTTCTGCAGTTACACTTACTGCTGATTCTCTGTATCATCCAAAATCATTTTACATCCTCGTATCTCACATCGATGATGTGTGATTCGTTATGGCCCTCCTTCGACATGGTCATTTTCTGTCGACATCGACTCATTATTCAGGAAATTGACCAAGAGAGTCCCTTCCATTACCTTAGAGATTGCATGCCCTAATGGCAAGTTCTTAGCACCCAATGACAAGTTCACATCATTGGCTTTCAATCGAGTGATTTCACGAGTGTTCGACTTCAGTTCCTGTATTTACATTCCATGAATTGTGCTGATAGTAACTTGAGGGCCATTTCATTATTGGTAGTTTCTCTCAGGCTTGTTAACAGTTTACATCATTAACTAGTAATCAAGTGACTTTCTAGCATGTTTGATATCAACACATCTATTCGCGTGCTAGGATCTGTACTTTGATCAGGTCGTGTTGGAGTGCAAGACCCTGGACTCAGATCATAAAAGTCCAGGTTGCGAAGTGATGTGACATGGTTATGATGATATGCATGTCTCTATCAGATGGTTGGCTGCGACCAAACCATGAGTTATCATATGTGATCCTTCTCATTATTGGATGGTTGAAACCATACCTTGGTTTTGTTATGATCCTCTTTGTCGGATGGCTACACCCATACCTAGATCCATTTACATGATCATTCTCTAGACGGCTCTGTCCATGCCACGATTCATGTATGATTTGACAAAGATCTCAGTTTATGTATATGTATCTTTACTTTCTTGTAGGTTTTTCTAATGGCAGACCGGTTCCCTGCATTGATTTATGAAGCATTTCATCCCTCACTCTAGCTCGGCCTTCACGCTTTAGGGGGCATTTGTTACACAACATTTTGTCACTATCCCTGTACTCCCATTTCTTGATCTTGCAGGACCTCTATAGTGAACCCTGCATGCTTTTCCTTTATGGAGAAACTCCCATTATGTCCCTCTTCATGAGCAGATCATTTCCCTTTTGGACCATTTCCCCTGAAACTTCTGTTTTGCCTAGTTTACTAGGTTGGCGCTAATGACCTTTGTCTCCCCCGCACCGATGTGTAGAGATTAGCACTACTCCCTTCTCCGAACGGTGTGACTGAGTTGTGTTCCAGTCACGCCGATCCTGTTATGGAAAGTTTTTTAAATTAGAGCCGAAGCTTCTAGCTTTAGAAGCTGTTAGAAAATTATATATTACAAAGCAATGGAACACATAGAATATTGCAGAAATATAAACACAGAAAACGCATAAAACCAGAGAGACATAGATATACGTGGTTCACCCAGTTTGGGCTACGTCCAGCCCGAACAGCCAGTCCTTCCTTTCTATTATCCGGCAAAATGAAGAGACACAACCTATAGCAAATCTGTTGTAATATCCTTTGTTTTCTCTCACAGTCTCACCTCTTTGTTTCTTGCTCGGAGAATACACATCTATTACACAGCCTCAAATACAATGCCCTCATACAAAGAGAGGGGTTGCCTTCTAAGGCAAAAAACCCTAAACTAAACATAAGTTCTACCGTCAAATCATCCGCCTAATGAACGGCCCAGATTGACTAGAAATTACTATACTTTTACAAGGCAATTTTACATCTATTTTTAGCTTCGAGGGCACTGCCCTTGAAATCCTTGCCACGGAACTGCTGGCCCCCGAACCCCCTAGCCGAGGGGGATTGCCCCCCTGAACCCCCACGGGGGGAACAAGTCCCCCTGCACCCCCCCGCGTGGACGGGTGTACAAATTCCTAGGATATACATCTCGCTGAAACAAAGACCTCTGAACAATCATGCTCCACACCCAACAATCTCCCACTTGGAGAGTGATTGTAGCAACTCCAACGCTGCTTCATTTGCTGGACAATGAATCCCCTTTGGACCTAGCCATTTCTCATCTTCATCGTCATCCTTGAAGACCAATTGAAACTGAGCATATTATCAGTTTCTCCCTGGTTACAACTTTTGTTAGCATATCTGCAGGATTCTGGCTAGTGTGTATATTTTCCAGCTTCAACTCTCCATCTTTGAACACTGATCGTATGAAATAGTACTTGAGCTGTATGTGTTTAGTCCTCGAATGAAATGTTGAGTTCTTTGCAAGATGAATGGCACTTTGGCTATCACTGTATAACGTGCCCATATCATGCTTCTTACCCAATTCACCCATAAACCTTTGCAACCAAATCATTTCTTTACTAGCCTTTGTAGCGGCAACATACTCTACTTCTATTGTTGAAAGTGCAACAACACTTTGGATTTTTGAAACCCAACTGACAGTTGTTCTACCAACAGTAAATACATATCCTATAGTGATCCTCTTGTTCTCTTTGTCACCTGCCATATCTGCATCAACATATCCCTGTAGAGAAATGTTTGAACCACCAAAGCATAATGCTTGATTTGTGGTACCTTTCAAATATATGAGAATCCATTTCACTACCATCCAATGTTCCTTTCGTGGATTGTTCATGTACCTTCTTACAACTCCCACTGCATGTACAATATCAGGCCTTGTGTAGACCATTGCATACATTGAGCTTCCAACTGCTGATGCATATGGAACTTTAGACATATAATACATGCCTTCTTGGGTCTTGGGCACATTTCCTTACTAAGTTTGAAATAGCTAGTAAAATGTGTACCAACTGGTTTTGCATTGTGCATATTAAATATTTTCAACACCTTTTGTATGTACTCATTCTGAGGCAATGTTAATTTGCTATTTTTCCCGTCTCTAGTTATTCTCATACGATTTGTTTTGCATCTCCCAAATCCTTTATTGCAAATGAATTTGCCAATTTTCTTTTGAGCACATTTATTTCCTGCATGTTAGACCCTGCAACAAGCATGTCATCTACATACAATAACAATATAATATAGTTGCCATCATTTTTCTTTTCAGATAAACACAATGATCAGAGTGACATCTAGTATAACCTTGTTCAGACATAAACTTGTCAAATTTTAGATACCACTACCTTGGAGCCTGTTTTAAGCCATACAAACTCTTCTTCAACCTGCACACTAGTTTCTCCTTCCCTTTCACCTCATATCCTCGTGGCTGCTGCATATATATCTCTTCATCCAAATCCCCATGGAGAAAGGTTGTCTTTACATCTAACTGCTCAAGATGCAAATCTTCAGCTGCTACAAGACTTAAAATAGTTCTGATTGAAGTCATTTTAACAACAGGAGAAAATTTTTCATCAAAATCAATACCTTTCTTTTGTGCAAACCCCTTCACCACAAGTCTAGCTTTGTACTTCTGTTTTCCTCCATCTTCTTCCTTCAGCCTATAAACCTATTTATTCTTCAATGTAGTTTTTCCTGCAGGCAACATGACTAAGTCCCAAGTCCGTTTATGCATTAAGGAGTCCATCTCTTCTTCCATGGCTACCTCCCACTTCTTCCTTCTTTCAACCTGCATTGCTTATTCATAACATTCGGGTTCACCAGAATCAGTCAACAATAAACAATATAATGAAGGAGAGTATCGTTCAGGGGGTCTACTTATCCTAGTAGATCTTCTAATACCACTTTCAAGTGTTTGGGGTGTCTGTTGCTATTGTGGTGGTTGTTGTTGTTGTGGTTGTTGATTATTATTATTTTCAGGCACCTTTACTTTTTCAGTGATTTCATCAAGAATTGCGTATTCCTTGTTTTCTTTTTCCTGTTTCTTTTCCTGAAACTGATTCTTATACAAGACCTTTTCTTTGAATATTACATCTTTGCTCCTAATGATTTTGTGATTTTCGTAACCACATAAGCGATAACCAAAATCATTAACACCATATCCAATAAAGGTACATTTCTTTGACTTTGCCTCAAGCTTTGTTCTATTTTCTTTATCAATATGGACAAAGGCTTCACAACCAAAAGTCTTTAAAAAAGAGTAGTTTACCTTTTTACCTGTCCATGCTTCCTCTGGAACACCACCATCCAAGGAACTTGAAGGCCCTCTATTTATTAGATAAACAGCAATATCTACAGCATCTGCCCAAAACTGTAAAGGCAATCCTGAATGCAATCTCATACACCTTGCACGCTCCATGATTGTTCTGTTCATCCTTTCTGACACACCATTTTCTTGTGGTGTTCTTGGAATTGTCTTCTCTTTGCGAATTCCATGCTCTAAATAGTACCTATCAAACTCTTTGTTGCAGTATTCACCTCCAATGTCTAATCTAAGACACTTAAATTTCTTTCCTATCTCAATCTCAACCAAAGCTTTCCATTTCTTGTAAGTATCAAATACATCAGATTTATTCTTAATACAATAAATCCAAGTTTTTCTAGTTGCATCATCATAAAAGTAACATAATAACGAGAGCCATTGAGAGATGATACCTGAGCAGGTCCCCATACATCTGTATGCACAAGCTCTAATTTTTCTCTCTTCTTTTCTTTCCCAACTCTGAGAAATATGACTCTCTTCCATTTTCCATAAATGCAGTTCTCACAGAAATCCAAATCAACATTCTTCAAACCCGGCAACAAATTCCTTGAGTGAAGAATCTTCATCCCCTTTTCACTCATGCGTCCAAGCCTATGATGCCATAATGTTGCATCTGCTCCTTTGGAAGTTAAAGCATTAACAGAGTTAGAAATACTTTTGCATAAATACAATGTACCAACCTTTTTGCCTTTTGCTATTACCAGGGCTCCTTTGGTGACCTTCCAAGATTTATCTGTGAAAGTTGTCACACAACCTTCACCACCTAGCTGCCCTGTTGAAATCCGATTTTTCTTTAGATCTGGAACATGACTTACCTCCTTTAGTAGCCATTGGTTTCCATTATATTGTTTTACAAGAACCTTACCCATTCCAACAATTTTACAGGGTTTATCATCACCCAAATGAAATTGACCAAAATCTCCTTGAACATAGTCATGAAAGTATTTCTTATTAGGTGTGGCATGGAATGAGGCCCCTGAATCTACCACCCAAGAATCAGTAATATTTTAGAAAGAAAGAATCAAAGCATCTTGTAACACCTCACCTATCACATTTGCTTCATGATTGTTTTCTTGTTGTGCATCTCCTTCTTTTTCTTTCCAAGATCTACAGTCTTTCCTTAGGTGTCCTTTCTTTCCTCATTTCCAGCACACTATCCCCGATATGGACTTGGATCTGCCTTTCCTTGATTTACTACGACATCTTGGGCTCTTTCCTCTTTCCATTTTTCTTCCCCTAAACTCTACACTCAAAGCATTACCCGATGTCTCACCGGAGCTTTTCCATTGCATTTCCTCACTAAGGATAGCAGTGACAACATCATCAAACTTTAAAGTACTATATCCAGAAACAGAGTTACTAATGGCCATTACTAAACCATTCTAACTTTCTGGTAATGAGCACAAGAATAATAGAGCTCTAACTTCATCATCAAAGTTTTCCCCTAGAAAACATAATTGACTTGTAACAATATTAAAATCATTTAAATGGTCTGCAACAGATCCACCTTCCAACATCTTCATATTAAATAATTGTTTCATAAGAAATACCTTGTTTGAGGCTGAGGGTTTTTCATATAGTTTCTCCAACACCTTAATCAAACCCTTTTTCGTTGTTTCCTTCGAAATGTTGAAGGCGACTGACGCTGCGAGGCACAACCGTACTGTTCTGAGTGCCTTTCTATCGAGAAGGTTCCATTCTTCATCTATCATACCCGTCGGCATCTTTGTTTTTCCGCCCAATAGTAGGTATAGATATTTCTGATACAGATAATCTTCCATCTACATCTTCCACAGGGAGAAGTTTTGGTCGTTAAATTTCTTGACCCTAAACTTACCATCTTCCGCCATTGCTCCCACTCGAATGAGGAACCCTTCTTTCCCAAGAATTTATCAACCAAATAGACCTTCGGCTCTAATACCAGTTGTTAGAAAATTATATTACGGAGCAATGGAACACATTAAATATTGCATAAATATAAACATAGAAAACGCATAAAACAAGAGAGACACTGATATACGTGGTTCACCTAGTTTGGGCTACATCCACCCCGAATATCCAGTCCTTCCTTTCTATTATCTAGCAAAATGAAGAGACACAACCTACAACAGATCCGCTAAAATATCCTCTATTTTCTCTCACAGTATCACCTCTCTGCTTCTCGCTCGGAAAATACACATCTATTACACAAACTGAAATACAATGCCCTCATAAAAAGAGAGGGGTTGCCTTCTAGGGCAAAAAACCCTAAAATAAACATAATTTCTATCGTCAGATCATCCGCCTAATGAACGGCCCAGATTGACTAGAAATTACTATACTTTTACAAGGCAATTTTACATTTTTTTTTAGCTTCGTGGACACTGCCCTCGAAACCCCCACCCGGGGACCGCTGGCCCCCAAATCCCCCAGCCGGGGGGGATCGGCCCCTCTGAACCCCCACGGGGGGGACAAGTCCCCCCCGCAACCCCCCTGCATGGAGGGGTGTACAAACTTCCAGGGGTATACATTTGGTTGAAAGAAAGACCTTTGAACAATCATGCTCCACACTCAATAGGAAGTGTGAAAGTACCCATTAATGAGGGATCTTTAAAAATACCTACACCAGCAGATTGAAGTGAAAGCGGGGGTCCGTTGATAAACGGAATGCTTCCCATAACTTGAGAACTAGAGGCAAAAAATGAGGTTTGGTCGATAACTGTTATTCCACCTTTGTAAGGAAATGAAATCGTACGAAAGTATGTGGAAACAAAAGTAGTCATATCATAAACCCATGGTTGTCCAAGTAAAATGTTGTAATCAAGAGGTCCATCAACCACCTCAATCTCAACAGTTATCGTTTTTCCCCCTAGTTCCACTTGCAAATTATTCAAAATCCCACATGAAGTATAAGTCCTTCCATCAAAAGCTTTCAATGTGGTTGGTGATCTTGACAACATAGGTGACCCCAGTGTTTTCCAACAGCTCATTCACATAATACAGGTGGAAGCTCCCTCATTTACGATGGTTCGATGAATATTTTTGTTGAGAGATTTAACCTAAATCAAAAAAGATAATTAAGTTGGTAACTGCGATGTATATCCTGAGTGGTTAAAAACACAAGATTAGAATCCGTTGGATCTACTCCACCTATTGCGGACAGTAAAGCCTTCTTCTGGGAGGGGCAATTTTGTAATACCTCAAGCGTCGACATAGCAAAAGGACACTGAGCTAGATATTCTACTATGTTGTAATTTTGAGCAGCTCGAGCTCGAGGATTAAACGTTGATTTATGCACAACTCCCATAGGTGGCTTTATTTTTAACTCTGATGCAATGGGTAGTGGAATATTTTCGGATGCGGTCGAAGTCAAAGAACTAGGTTGATCAGTGGCATGATTATTAGACGGTGATGACAGATTACCATAATCTTTATTACGTGTCTAAACCAAAACTTCATCTTTAGGTTTTTTTATGGATAACATAAATACCTAGGATGTGGAAGCATTTTCAGTTGCAACCATATTGGTATCTAGGTTCAGAAACGGATCTGTCAACACTGCAGATGAGGTGGAGGTTTTTAACAATGTAGAAACTTCCAAGCGGTGAGGAAAATCCCTTGTAAAATGATCTTTATCACATATCAGACATGGATAACGAAGTTTCTTTCCTGAAGTAAAGGAATCGGATGATTTCTCTTGTGGAGGACTTTCATTCTTCTTTTTAATTTTTCCCCTTTTTCTTGCTTCCTAGTTGCTTTTGATTCTTACCTTTGTCAGATGACACGCCATTAATCTCAGAAGAAGGAACCTCAAGTGCATTTACAGTTTGATTTTTGGCAAATGATTGACCAAATGGTTTACTCGTCATTTGCGTGCTCAAGGAACCGATCACACCGTCTCCGGCATGAGAGTCCCTATTCGATGGTGGGGGTGGAATGGATTGATTTTGGCTTGGTGCATGTGGAATTTTGTCATAGATCGTGCCGGATTGAGTATAAATCAAATCCAAATATTGGGCACAAGCAATCACTTGCTCTTCTGTAACAACTCCACCTTTAGCCACATCCTCAGTGATAGATGGCAATAAGGACTTAATCAACCACTCAGTGAAAAGCTAATTGGGAACATAGGCTTTAACCATGCAACGACAACGACACCACTCATGAATATGATCGAATATATGAGTATAAGTCATTTTTTTGAAATTGGTCAAAAGTTCCATTACAGTTTCATATCTGATGGGTAACTAGAAGTGGGTCAAAAAGGTAGTGGCTAAATGGGGTGAAATTATTAAAAGAAGCTCTCGGAAATTCGATATACCACTTAGCAATCGAACCAATTAGCATTCTTTGGAAAATACGGAATCTTACCGAATCATCATTCAAGGAGTTCGAAGAACACCACAAATGATAAGTCATAACGTGATTTGATGGGTCTTCTCTAGGATTTCCACTAAACTTCGGAATGTTGGAAGGCAACTTATGAGGAATCATCGGCCACAATGGTGAATACAAAATTGGATCATTTGTAAGCCAGTTTAAATCTGGTAATTCTAGAGTTGCTACAAATGGCAACTGCCGATTTAGATCAAGTTGAGCATATCCTGGATAAGATGGAATAGCCTGTGCCATAGGCCTTTGCATACCCGCATATGGCGAATATCCTTGATAAGGTTTTGGGACATATCTGGTATATGGATTAAAACCAGGTTGACCTTGCATTTGTCCATAACTGGTTTGGGCTTGATACACAGGACCCTGATACGCTTGATATTGTCCTTGCCCAGGTTGAGCTTGGAAAGCAGGCCCATACTGAGGTTGGACATTCTGAAATGGAGGCTGTGGATACTGTGGCTGCCAAGGTTTTTGGGGTATCGGTTGCGAAGTTTGATATTGCCTCCCAACGCTACTTTGACCAAGCTAAGAATAAACTAAACATGTAGCAACTTGAGTCACTCCAGATAATGGCACACTAACCTGAGGTAATTGTACCCCAGAAACAAGAGGTTGTTTCATAACAGCCTGAGAAGTTTGGGTTTGCTGACTCAAAACTTGAGGTTGTGAAGCAACAAAACTAACTTGCATAGGTTGAGATACAACAGGTTGAGATTGCATCTGTTGTTGCATAGTTACGACAGGTTGGGTTGATATAATTGGCTCAGTTTACATAGGTTGTGTCGGATACACAAGCCTCGGTTGTGGTGGCATAGTTGGCTACCATTGACAGACTCTCACTTCAGGCTGACCTAGATACAGTGGGACATAAGCATAGGGATGTCCTCCTTGATAGGGAGGAAGCTATGAATAGGCATATTTCTAACCATATGGTGGCAATCCAGTGTTAAGAGGATAAGTGGGTCTCTGTTCACTGTATTGCCCAGTTTGATACTGATACCCAAGATCACACTATTGTCCTTGGTAAGAAGCACCAGGTAAAATTCCTAATTATGACATGGGAGATGACCAATGCAAATATGAAACCCTTGAGTGGACTCCAAACATAGACTAGTAACCAGCCGGGATGGACGGTTGTCCATATAAATGTGTCTCAGGTGTAGTTGTAAACATCGAAGAAGTAGCAGCAAAAGACTCTACTGCAGTTGCATCAGATGAAGCAGTCTGGGATTTTTGTGATTGTTCTGCCATGGTTAGCTAACCCAAAAGTTGACCTAATGAATCAAATGGGATTTCAGAGGTAGTAGCAAAGTGAGGAAGAGATTCAGAGTAAAGATATAAACTAGGAACAAACTGATGTGGAGTCTCAGGATCAGACTCTTCTTCAGATTATTCCTCTACATCAATTAATCCAGGTGGAAGGATTTCACTATCAGGTCCAAAAAAGACTTCTGGTATTAAACATGGAGTTTCAGGGACTACAGATGACTGAGGTATTTCAGTAACAATTTGGAATGTTCAAGGTCAAAATCTAGATGTTCCGGTAAAAGAACTTCAGTTTCAATGGAAGGTTCATGAACAAATTCAGGTTCAGGAATGTCTTTGGTTTCAACTACTATGGGTTCTGGATCAAATTCCAATTGAACAAGTTCAAGTTCTGAAGTAATTTATGGTTGATTCACTTCAAGTTGTGGATCAACTTCAGGCACTTGTTCACTTGTTTCCGTTATAGCGGCCTCAGGTAGTTGAGTAACTTCCTACTGTGTAACAAATGTTCCAGAAATATTTGGAGTAACTTGAGGCTCAATACTAGCCATGATAGGCAGCTTTGGTAATTCAGATGAAGTACCAGAAACTCTTGAAGTACCAGACTCAGTTTGACAAGTCTGTCTTAACCGAATGGGTGTCGCTTCAGATGGCAAGGGTGGTTTGCTCGTAACTCTCCTCGAACGATGGAGTGGAGGTTGATCTTCCTCCAGAATTTCTAATTAATCTTATCAACCTAACTCAACTAAGGAAAAAAGGATGTTTTCGCGATCAATTAAATTTTACAACGCAAGAACTTAACTTTGCTTCTTCATGTTTTAAGAGTCGAGAAAAAACAAAAGATGACTCTAATCTCTTTCGTTGTTTAATGAGCTTGAAAGGACAAGCGATCATATGGACCTTTTCTTTTAAGGAGTCGAAAAGGAACAAAATTGACTACTCTGGAGATACTAAGCAAGAGGGCTTACCAAACTAATCATAAAACTACAATATACACCTTGGTGGAAAAATAAAGAGAAATTACCAAGGATTTACCGTACAAAAGTCAATCTTCCCAAATGTTGTGTTCAGTGCATTTTGATCAGTAAGGCGATAGAATCGACTTCCTAGGGATAAAGGATGTAAGCCTATTGGGGTCTCCCACTATATACATGACAATACATGGAGCTCAAGTCCGTACTAGTACTTACCGGTTTAGAGGGGAGGAATCACCCAACCTTAATGGAACGACAGCCATTAGGTTTTAAGACGCTGGAACACGTCTCTAGCCTAGATGCCTCTAGATGTTTGTGTTAAATTCCAATGCGTTTTTAGGTTAATTGAGGTTAATTTTAGGTTGATCTTGCTTAAAATTTTCCTTTGGGTTTCACCACGTGATGTTTTTCCAAGATTCCTAAGAATGCAGCTAAATGAGA
This sequence comes from Pinus taeda, assembly GCA_000404065.3. Taxonomy (NCBI): domain Eukaryota; kingdom Viridiplantae; phylum Streptophyta; class Pinopsida; order Pinales; family Pinaceae; genus Pinus; species Pinus taeda. Next base: position 24,867 of record APFE031542356.1, on the reverse strand, counting down.
AGCACTCTTTCCATTTTGCTTTCAACATTGAAAATCCTAACTAATAAGGGATAGAGAAAACAAGTTCTTTTTGGATCAAACAACAAAGACCACTCATTAATGCATTTCCCTAACCATTCCATTTAAGCACACACAATCAAACTCTAAGATGCAATTACATGTATTTCTTTTTCTTTTTCGTTCTCCTTAATGTGAATTATGCACTAAGAAAAACAAATGAACAAATGATTCAAAAGCTCTTTTCACACAAATGTCGATTTATGACAATTTCACTTAAAGATAAAGGAAGACTAAATGACACTTTTAACTTTAAGGAAACTAATATTTTCGACACTTAAACAAAAATATGAATCAGATGCACAAAATAGACCAATCAATTATTCAATAAAGGAGGATTTTGCAACGCTTCAAAACAATTGACTGAAACTACTTTCGACTAAGGACTGCAAATGATAAATAAATACATAAACAAACATTTAAAAATCCAGTCTAAAATGGATCGAAACAAGGAAGCAAAGACTGCTTTCAGAGACAAGAACTCACCTAAATCCGACAAACAATTCAGACAACTGAAAATTGACTTAAGGATTCAGCTCCTAGATGGGAAAACTGCTCCAAAAGGAACCATCACAGGCCAGAGTGAGGGACAGTGTGATGCATAGCACTGTCTCGGTGCATAGGGTGCATTGCATAGCACCCTATCAATTACAAAGGTGCTATGATTCTAGAATGACAATTTTATGCTCAAAATTGACTCAATTTCAGTGAATTGGACTTAAATTCAATGAAAAACAGAGGGTAAAGTATTTCAAAGTGTTCCAAGAGATCAATTAGCTACTATAAGGGATAGGATCACTCCCCAGCGGAGTCGCCATTTTGTTATGGGCAAATTTAGTGTCTTTTCGAATGACTAACCCCTAGACCTAGTAGCAAGTCTAGAACAATAGTTAAAGTAATTCTATTGCCTTTCCTATAGCTAACAGATAAAAGAAAGAGGAGCAAAAGTATCAACCTGGATCTCTCGCTCAATCCCTCTTCCCTTTGACTGCTTTCGCCACTCCCTTCCGTACTTAAATCGCTTGAAAGGTACCTGCACACAAGCCGAGATAGAAAACCATCAAAGCATACATATCGATCTGTTAACTAAACACATTATAGAATCAAAAGTACAATGTACATTTCATAACACATGAATGGAAAAATCAAAGAAATCTTTATTCATAGAAAGGAATATTACAACCCATGTAGATGCATGTTCAATTCAGCGTCATCCTCCCAGCTTCAAACCCTTCTCTCCTCATGGAAACAAAAATTTGACATGATAACATTACTCTCTCTACTAATCTCATCCAAGCAGCATTTCCTTAGCTCAAGAAGTTCCAACCTAGACCGGCCAATGAGAGATTGGTCCTTTTATAGCTTAAAATAGGAGGTTTGGCCATTAATGGCCCTCATGAATGCTTTGCCATATTTGGGAAGGGGTTCTATGGAGGAAGGGATAATGGATTAAGGTTCATTCATCTCCTTCCTCATCCAAAAGCGAGCCCAATCCCTCTAGAAACATCTAGAAGCATCCATTGGATGAGGAATCCAATGGATTTATTTGGAAAATTCATTGGATCTCGCCCATCGCAGGTGATACAAAGGAAAGGTGCTATGCATAGCACCCTGACAGTGTAGTGCCTACCATTCATTGCCAGCCAGATAGAAGGCTACCTGCGATGGTCTCTTTAGGGGCATTTTTTGGATGAATAGTGTAATGAAACTCTTAGGAAGCAAGCATGATGTAGGTTAACTTCATTAGGGAATGAAAACAACTAAATTAGGGGTTGATGGACCCTAATATCACTGATCCAGAAGTTGGGGTTGATGTGCCCAAATTTTCCTATAACACAATTAATTCCCTATAGATTCAACTAGAAGAAGAATACCATCGGGACAAAGTCCTTATTCTTCATAACCCTTTAGCTTAGGCTTAGAACTCCTTTTTATGTCTCCATGAAAATCCATGATAAAATAGCACATTATTACTTGGTTGACGGAGGCTCTGAACCAAACATAATTCTTAAGGTCATAATGGAAGAATTAGGTCTATAATTATCTAAAGATACTCTAAGGAAAGTGCTTGCATTCAACAACTCCCTCCAAGAAGCAAATATCATGCTAGTTGTCTACGCTCATCTAGAAATTATAACTACTTATAACATAGAATTCATGGACATGTCAATCTCTATTTTTCCAATAATATTGGGAAGATATTGGCAAGTCCAAACTGGTGGTTACATTTCATTCCATGGCACACATATGACCTTGCCTAAAAATGGAAAAAACATTATCATTTATAGGGAAGGTATTTTCATGCCATACAGTGAAGGTTTACCCCAACAACATGTTAATTTTGTAGAAGAAAACATTGGTGTGTATTCCATTTTTGTTGAAGGTAAGGTTCCTCCTCCTATAGAAATCCATTAGGACGTTTAGATATGGCATTTACATTTTGATGGGGCCTCAGATTCTAATGAAGGTAATGGCACGATTATTGTCTTTTATTCACCTCTCAAAAAAATGCACCAATATGAATTTAGACACGAATTTCAATGCACCAATAACATTGAAATTTTTGAAGCACTTCTTTTAGGGCTATAGAAATCCTTATCTTTGGGTTGTATGTATTTGACTACCTTTGGGGACTCAGAGTTGGTTGTCAACCTCATAAAGAAAATATATTCTCCTTCTAACAAACTTATCAAAAGATATATTCAAATCGCTTGGGAAAAGATCTCCAAGATTTTAGCTTTTAACTTTACTCATATTCAGAGGGAACTCAATTCCTTTGTTGATCAGTTAGTCATATATGCTACAAGTTGTTCTTGTCAAATATTGCTTGAAAGGACAGATTGTGTTTTACGGTCGAACCTTTATAGGCCTCGTCTCCAAAAAAATGATGGGGACTAGAAATTATTCTTTGATGATGAAAGTATTTTGTATTTCATACCAAACCAACCTATCAAGGAGAATGAGATTGTATCTTTAAAGGAAAACAAATACCCAGTTGGTATTTTCCCCCTAGAAAGTTCTTTCTGACCAAGTGACATTCCTAATTCAAAATAGATACATGGAAAAGAATCTAAACACAAAATTCGAGAAACTGTTTTGGTAGATATTGGAACCTCTGATGATCTAAAGATATTACAAATTGGGGCCCAATGCACCAAAGAAGAGAAAGAAAATCTTATTATCTTATTCAAATAATTCTCTACATCTTTGTCTGGTCATACAAATACCTTCATTCTTTTGATCCCAACATCATTCAACATTGTATTCCTATTAAACAATATGCCAAACCAATTAGGCAGAGACAAAGACCAATCAATCCTACTCTTGAATCCACTCTTAGAAAATAATTGGATAAATTACTTCAAGCTCAAATCATTTTTCCAGTTAAATACTCAGAGTGGGTGGCCAAGCCACCCTAGTCCCTATTAGGAAGAATAATGGTGACATATGCTTGTGTATAGACTCTTGCTCATTAAATAAGGACAGTGTAAAATATTATTTCTTTTTTCCTAACATGGACCAGATTTTACAGCAAGTGGCAGGATCTCAAATGATGTCCCTTTTAGATGGATTTTCCAGTTATAACTAGATTCGCATGAAGAAAGTGGACAAGTACAAAATTACTTTCACCACTCATTGGGGCACTTTTGCTTATGAACGAATGCCTTTTGGTTTGATCAATGTAGGTGCCACTTTCCATATCTATGCAGTTAGCCTTCGATGACCTCATCAGGAAGATCATCCAAATCTATCTCAATGGTATGATGGTATACTTAAATTATCGTAAAGATCATTTTGAGCATCTAAGGTGAGTTTTCATTAGGTGTAGAAGATTTGGTATATCTCTCAATCCAAAGAAGTTTGTATTTGGAGTCACCGAGTCACTATCGGTAAGCTTCTAGGACATGTCATGTATGAAGTCGGAAATAGCATTAATCTAGAAAGGGTCAAGGCAATCAAGAATCTCTCACCCCGTAATTTGGAAAAGGAAATATAATCTTTTATGGGAAAGGTAAATTCCTTTGCATTTTTATTAACTATTTCCTAAAATTACTAAACATATTCATAATTTATTGAAGCAAGATCATGTTTTCAAGTGATATTGTAATGCACAAAGAACTTTTCGTAACATAAAAGAAGTTATTGTCTTTGCAACAATGTTGGCAAAGCCATATTTCGCTAAGGAATTCTATATAGAAACTAATGCCACAAAGGAATGATCAAAAAATTGAACATCCAATTTGTTTCGTGAGTCAAATCCTTTTAGAAAATGAATTCAAATACTCTTTTATTGAGAAGCCAAGTTTTCTCTTGTCAAATCAATTGAGAAATTTCAGCACTATATCATAGGCAAGCATATGGGGATAAAAGCATCATTTCCCATTGCTAAATTTATGCTTTCATAGACTTATCAGTCATGAAAAATTATTCATTGGCTTACCAAAATTCAAGAGCATAATTTATCAATCATTATCGCCAAAACAATAAAGGGACGCGACATAGCGCTTCACTTTGCTCAATATCCTAAACAATGTGATCATAGAATGATGATGAATCCTTATCTGGCCTATTTTTTATTAATGAACAACAAATTGATGTCGCAGATCACCCCTAGTAAAAGGATTTGATTAATTATTTGAAAAATAAATAAATAAATGTCCTGATCATCGTGATAAAACTGAACGAAGAAGGTTGTGTTTGGAATCTTCCAAATTTCTAATCCTTAATAACATGTTTTCTCGATGATATTTTTATCTGAATGGAAAATGGCATCCACCCATGGTATTCAACCACCCATAGTATTCATTCACCCATGGAATTTACCCATGTTATTGTAAGTGGCATCCAGCCATGGTATTCATCCACCCATGGTATTTATCCACCCATGGAATTTAACCATGATATTGTAAGTGGCATCCACCCATGGTATTCATTCACCCATGGTATTTTCCCATGGTATTTTAAGTGACATTGACCCTTGGTATTCATCCTCCCATGGTATTTATCCACTCATGGAATTTACCCATGGTATTGTAAGTGACATCCACCCATGGTATTCATTCACCTATGGTATTTACCCACCCATAGAAATTACATGTGGTATTGTGACCAATAAAGGCTATAAGTAATTAGCCGCATTTTGTAAAAAGACAGATTGTCCACCACAATGTAGCCTTTACATTTATTATCTATTTTAATAAACAAAAATCTTCTTGGTTTTGTTATTATGTATTCTCCTCTTTTCTTCTGGCATTTCAATTTTTCAAATCTTGGGGGCCTCCCCCCAAGATCCAGATCAGTGGTATCATATTCAAGTTATGATTCCATAGGAATGAGGTTTTGATGCATATTTCAGTTTCAAAATTTTGCAGCAATATTCAACAAATTTCGGGCATGTGCTACGACCTCCACAGAGCATTTTCTTGGGTAAAGCGGGAAGAATTTTTCTTTTTTCATTCTTTTTGCAAGAATTTCCTTAGGCAGCGAGTTTACAGATCAGATCTGAAAGTTTTGGTGAAAAAATTACAAAAGAAATAACAGATCTGGATTCCTTGCGAAACAAATACCCAAATTCAAAAAAAAAAATCAGGTAAATCAAAGTCCAAATGAGGAAGATATTGTTGATTTAAAATCAGCTATGTTGTAGAAATTTTTCTGACGAAAATTCATGGAAAACAACTATGCTATCATTTTTCACAATTTTTGTGCATAATTTCAGAAAAAATATTGTAGATATGATCTCCTCTCATAAAATCACCCAATTTAAAAAAGGAAATTGGTTAAATCAGACTTCGGATCAGGGAGATATCATTGATTTAAAATCAGCTATTTTTTTCATAACTTTTGTGATAGCAGGATAGTTGTAGGGTGTATCTGAGTTTTCAGAGTGTCCAACATTCAGAGTGGGTTCTCTTTGGAGATGTGCCCTCCCACCCCAATTTAGTAGGCACCTACTTCACATTCATCAGTTTTAGCATAGCAGCATCTGGCTTTTGTTCTTTAGAGACGTTCCCTCCCACCCCAGGCTATGTAAGCATCTGTTACTTCATCAATAGTTAGCATCACGGTTACGGGTCAATCACACAAAATCCTTGTCATTGAAGTCCATTTGCTAGGTCGCACACTGTTAGTATCACATTTGGTCACTAGCATTATAGGGTATTTCTATCCTAGGATCTTCGTTTTTCATAGTTATGGGTCATCCACATACCCACACTTCATTAAAGTCCATTTTCTAGGTCACACATTGTTAGTATCGTAGTTGGTCACAAGCATTACAAGGTATATCTATACTCAGATCTTCAGTTTTCATGGTTATGGGTCATCCACAAACCCACACTTTATCGAAGTCCATTTGCTAGGCCGCACACTGTCAATATCACAATTGGTCACAAGCATTACAGGGTATCTCTATCATCAGATCTTTGTTCATAACAGTTATGGGTTAACCACACAAAACCCTTCTCTTCAGTGGCTCTTCATATTCAACAAAGGTTTCTCAGGAGGGAACTTCACGCAATGGGGACCATTTCTTCTTAAGGAGGGAGGAACGATCTGAATGGAAAATGGAATCCACCCATGGTATCCATCCACCCATAGTATACATTCACCCATGGTATTGTAAGTGGCATCCACCCATGGTATCCATCCACCCATAATATACATTCACCCATGGTATTGTAAGTGGCATCCACCCATGGTATTCATCCACCCATGGTATCCATCCACCCATAGTATACATTCACCCATGGTATTGTAAGTGGCATCCACCCATGGTATCCATCCACCCATAATATACATTCACCCATGGTATTGTAAGTGGCATCCACCCATGGTATTCATCCACCCATGGTATTTATCTACCCATAGAATTTACCCATGATATTGTAAGTGGCATCCACCCATGGTATTTTCCTATGGTATTATAAGTGACATCAACCCTTGGTATTCATCCTCCCATGGTATTTATCCACTCATGGAATTTACCCATAGTATTGTAAGTGACATCCACCCATGGTATTCATTCACCCATGGTATTTACCCACCCATGGAATTTACCTATGGTATTATGACCTAAAAAGGTTATAAGTAACTAGCCACATTTTGTAAAAGGACAGATTGTCCACCACAATGTAACCTTTACATTTATTATTTGTTTTAATCAAAAAAGTTTCTTTGTGGTTTTTTTATTTTGTGTTCTCCTCTTTTCTTCTGGCATTTCAATTTTCAGATCTTGGGGGCCTCCCCCCAATATTTGGATCATATTTTAATGGATTGTTATTATGTCTTGTCGATAACGAGTCTGCTGATGAAATCTTGCCACCGTCTCATGGTTCCTCTTGTAGAGGAATAAATATAGGTGCTCATTTTCGAGCCAAATCCACCGCACCTAAAATTTCGACATATGGTTTTAATTGGCCAACAATATTTTCAAAGTCATATAAATATGTATAGAGTTGCAAAGAATGTCAACAAGTTGTTGATAAAGAAAAATTTCATGCCATGCCTTTCCAACTTATCATTGTTTATTTCCCATTTTCAAAATGGATTCTTGACTTTATTGGACCAATCAATCCACCCTCATATGTATGGCATAACTTTATCCTCACTGCGACTTAATACTTCAGAAATTTTGAAGAGGTTGTCCTATTAAAGAATTTCTAAGATGAGAAAGTCATTGAATTTCTTGAAAACAATATTCTGTCACTTTTTGGTTTCTGTCTCAATCGCATCACACATAATGTTCCAACATTTATTTCTACATGGCTCACTAAATTTTGTGAAAAGTACAATATTATACATTCCACATCCTCCACCTATTTCCCTCAAGGTAATGGGCAAGTTGAATCTAAAAAAATATATATATATAATATGAACCTTAAAGAAAAATCATGAATGACAAACCTTGCAATTGGCACAATTTATTAAAATATGCCTTATGGCTTGACTGTACAATCATGAAATCTAGTACTAATGCTTCCCATTTCCAACTTGTGTGTGGGCAAGGGGCAGTTATTCCTATTGAACTTGAGTTCAATTCTTTATGCCTTGCCATGCAAGCTAAAGAGCTTAATTCTACCGATATCCCTCAAATATTTTTAGCTTTGTTAGTGTTGGGTCCCTATAATACTAGTGATTACCCCATTACTATTGTAGTTGTACCCCTTATTAATATTGTTGTGCCCCTATTGTCCCCATATTTTTATTACTGTGCCCCATAGGAATCCCTCTATTGTTATTTTTTGTGGCTTTATATTATTATTGTTAGGGTTGGTTTGGTGTTATATTGTGAGTCCTTAGACTCCTATATTAGAAAGGAGGTTTTATCATTTGAATCATCCAAGAATTGTTCTTTTATGTAATGTAAGGAGGTTTCCCTCGAAGAGTCTGATTCTAAGGTGTTGACTATCTTTTCTATCTTTTCTTGAGCTGGTTTCATAACATTTGGTATCAAAGCTTTGGATTCTAGGGTTTCGCTGCTCCAAACAAGTCATCATGGCATTTTCGCTATAACCTTTTTCTGCGACGTTTCAGAAGCTAAAAAAAAACCCATTTGAGAAGACATTGTATTGAATCTCAGGTCCGAATTTTAGAGCTTGTCGCACTATATTTTCGGAAATATGTGTTGGGTTGTGTTATATTCTTTCCACAACTAACCTACGTAGTGAACAGGGGGGGTTAGAAGGGGGGCGAAGCCTCCCCTTTGTTGCGCTAATTGCGCAGTGGGGGGGTCACAAGGGGGTGGCAGCCCCCCTTGTATGGAGGGTTTGAGGGGGTGGGTAGCCCCCCTCTACGGGGTCCGGGGCAGCGCCCCGAGAAAAAAAAAAAAAAAAAAAAAAAAAAA